>QUWT01000815.1:0-32320 GCA_004329165.1 Spatholobus suberectus | reverse complement strand
CAGCGAGATCGCAAAAAATAGGCTCGAAGTCTGATTCGCTAAGCGAGCGTAGTGCTTGCTGAGCGAATCCAAAAAAATGTCTCTACATGTAAACCCCATTCGCTCAGCGAGTACATGGTTCGCTCAGCGACTAAAGAAAAGGGTCTTTGAAGTGGGTTCTTCTCGCTCAACAAACATAAGGTTCGCTCATGAGATTGGTGATCTGGGTTCTAGGTAAGTGATGGGTCGCTCGCTCAGCGAAACCGAAGTCGCTGAGCAGACCATTCATGTGTGCAATACATCATTTATAATATAGCATTCGCTCAACGAATGCAACCTCGCTTAGCGATGTTCATCGTGAACAGACACATAGAATTTCTAAAAACAATTCCTAACCTAACATTCAATTAATCATCAAGAATCTTAGCTATTTGTTCAATCATTAACAAGAAAAAGTATCACAACCCTAATCCATTAATAAGAAAAAAACCCCATGCAAAACAAAATAAACCCCACACCAGTACACAAATACAAAGAAGCAAAAAAAAATAAAATTAAAAGAATTTACTGGGTTAACAAGAGACTTACAGAGAATCAGACACACAGGAGTGAGAGAGAGGGCAAGGGATAATAGGGATGGGGTGGTGGTTGTTTGTAAATGTGAATGGTTTGAGGAGTGCGAAGAGATCAGGAGTTGAAGTGTAAGTGAGAGGGAAATAGGGAGTGTGAAGAGTTATAAAGGGAGTAGGGGTTATGCGACCTTCCAGGTGCTGACCCCCCTCACTCAGCGAACAAAGGTTCACTGAGCGAGTCCCGGGCCCAACAGATTAAGGGCCCAGTTGGCCCACAAGAAGGTATGGACTCCATTCGCTAAGTGAGTAGAGATACTCGCTGAGCGACAAAATTAATTTTTTTTTCTCTCACTGAGCGAAAATAATGATCGCTTAGCAAAAATTGGACAGAGAGGTGGTTTGAGTGTCGCTTAGCGAATAATTTTCTCACTGAGCGAACATAGGTCCAGAGAGCAACAAAATTTGACACGAGAAATGTCTCGCTGAGCCAAGGCTATGCTCGCTCAGCGATATTGTGTAGCTTTTGGTGTTACTTAGCGAGTTAAATACTCGTTAAGGAAAATACCTTTGGAAGTCAAGGAGCCTCAACTCCCTGGTGAGTAATTTACTCGTTGAGCAATATATGAAAACTTCATAATGGCATACTCAAAACATGACTCCCACTACTAAACTATAAAACACAACAATGCTTTAATTGAAACAAAAAATAAACCACACACAAATTGAATTAATCACAAGATATAAAAGGATAGAAACCGGGTTGCCTCCTAGAAAGCGCTTCTTTAATCAATAGCTTGACGGTCAGAGATCTTTAAGGATTTTGAAGCTGCACCAAGGCAATGAGCCTGTCAACCTCGCCCCCCAGATAAGACTTCAACCTTTGACCATTCACCACAAAGCTCCTCTTTGATATTGGGTCTTCCACTTCTATGGCTCCATACGACTTCACTTCCTTGATAGTGAATGGGCCGGACCATTTGGACTTGAGCTTGCTAAGAAATAACCTCAACTTGTAATTGAATAGAAGCACCTATAACCCTGGTCAGAAGTCTCGTTTGAGAAGCTTTTTATCATGATATGTCTTTACTTTTTGCTTATACAGCTTCGCATTCTTATAAGCATTCATTGTCATTTCTTCCAACTCATAGAGTTTGTTGAATTTTCTTCTCATGGGCAAGGGAGGGGTTAAAATTCAAGAACTTCAAAGCCCAATACGCTCAGTGTTCCAACTCTACTGGCAAGTGGCATGCCTTCCCATAAACCATTTGAAATGGTGATAGGCCCAAGGGAGTCTTGAATGCCGTGCGGTAAGCCCACAAGGCATCATCCAATTTTTTAGCCCAATCCTTCCGTGAGGATGCAACAATCTTTTCTAGGATTTGCTTAATTTCATGGTTGGATACCTCTGCTTGGCCATTAGTTTGTGGATAGGGAGAGGCCACCTTATGCTTTACTTATAATGCTCCAGGACCTTCTTTAGTTGTGCATTGTAGAAGTGGGATCCTCCATCACTAATTAGCACCCTAGGAATGCCAAACCTTGCAAAAATATTTTTCTTCAGAAATTTGATGACTTTTTGGCATCATTCTTAGGTGCTGCAATCGCTTCCATCCATTTGGAGACATAGTCCACTGCCACCAGTATGTAATTATTGGAATATGATGACGACAGTGGACCAACAAAGTCTTTACCCCAACAATCGAAAACTTTGACTTCTAACATATTTTGGAGGGGCATTTCATACATGTCTCCTTGAAATGTTCCTGGTCCTTTGGCATTTATCACGTCGCTGTGTGATAAATCTACATTTTATGTAGATTTATAGAGTAATTCACGTGATTTTGCATTAATTCAAAGGAAATTTGTGAGAAAATAGACTATTTTAAAGGATTCATGTGACGTGCATTCCGAAAACTTTGACTTCTAAATATTTTGGAGGGGCATTTCATACATGTCTCCTTGAAATGTTCCCGGTCCTTTGGCATTTATCACATCGCTGTGGATAAGTAGATTTATAGAGTAAATTCACGTGATTTTTGCATTAATTCAAAGGAAATTTGTGAGAAAAGACCATTAATAAAGGATTTCATGTGATGTGCATTTCTAAGCTTTTTATTTAAAATTGTATAAATTGCCTTGATTTTGTTGGATTTTGTGAAGGGCTATTGATGAACAAAGAAAGAAAATTCAGTCTATAGGTACAGAGAGTATTATATTTATCAAAGTGGGCTTAAAAGAAACTAACTAGAGTGAGGACCACAAAGAAGCCTATAAGCGAACAGGTCAAAAAGGAGACTTGAAATGTAAAACATAATGCAGAAGGCCGTACCCGCCCGGCGAGTTCTGTAGGCCGCCCGGCGGGTATTGCTCTTCAGGTACACCGCCTGGCTTATGGATCCCACCCGTGGGTTAGCACGCCCAACGCCAAAACAAAGCGGATTCTTTCCGAAAAATAGCCCAGCACGTTTCCAACCATGTTGGGCGGGTCCGAGGTCCAACTTTTAATTTTATTTTAATTTTTAATGGCCCTAGATTATGCAGAATAGAACGAGTTAAGCCTCCTGCTCTAGAATTTTGAAATTGTATTACAAATAATAAGGAGCAAAGCACAATGTGGATTATCTCTATCTTATCTCTATTCTTTTTCCAATTTTCTTTTTTTGTCTTTGACTTTTGGAGAAGAATTCTTGGAGGGCAATAGGATACTCAGAGTCAGAGACTAGGAGAAAAACCTTTTCTTGTAAAAGATTTCTTCTCTTCTCTTCCTTTGATGTTTTTCTTTGAAATTATGATTTCTCTTTTTTCCATGAGTAGCTAAATTTCTTGTTAGGGTTGTGGTGTACTTAGTGTTTGGAATCCCTAAATGTTTAATTTTAATTGAATTCTTGTTTCTATTCAGTTAATTAGATTGCTCTACTGTTCTCATTTTCTTACTTGGAATTGATCGTCCCTTGTATGTTTCGAATTGATTAATTAAATGGCGGCCGTACTGCAATTAATTGTTAGACATGTAGGGTAATCGAATTAGGTTTTGTCGTATGATCAACCTTCATTCCTAATTTTCAATTGGATTAAATAATTAATTAATCTCTCCCTTTATTCTTCATGCCTTCCTAGGGTTTGTATCTAATATGATCAATTGGGAAATTAACCTAGAAAGAATTATTGCAATTTATGACCAACAATTGACAATAAAATGCGTAGGAAAATATTGGTAATTGACGAATAGTACGAGGTTCAGTTAGAATTAGATGTGACGGAACTTAAGAGCACGAAGGACACCACAACCCTAAGCCTATTTTTCTCTGAATTTTCTCTACTTGCCACCACTTGTTTTACAATTCCTGTTACACGTTTACCTTTATTATTATTGAATCAATCTACTACCTATTTGATTTCACCTAAATAATATAGAATGTCTGGAAACTGGTAATCGCCATTTAGTCCTTTGGGTTCGATATCAGGACTCATGTCCTTTTATTACTGTTGCGATAAGGGTACGCTTGCCCTTGAGCTTATTTTAAGCGCATCACTGTGCATGGATGTGAGCGTCTTTAAAGATTGTAGGCCAATAAAACCCATATTGGAACACATTGCAGCTGTTCTTTCTCCATTATAATGTCTGCCATATGGAGAATGTGACAATGCCACAAAATGGCTCTTGCTTCCTCTTGACTTAAGCGCCTTCTCAGCAAATTATCCAGGCTAACTTTGAATAAATAGGGGTCATCCCACACATATAGTTAGCATCCCGGGAAAACTTCTTTTTTCTGCTGCCAATTAAAATCTTCAAGAATAACACTAATAACTTTAAAATTGGCCATATCAGCGAACCATGGCCTTCGTTGCACCATCAGTAGTGCTTCATTTGGGAATTCGTCCCGAATTTCTTTTTCTTTGGTAGTCGCCTCTTCATTCACCAACCTAGAGAGATGGTCAGCTACTAGATTCTCACTACCCTTCTTGTCCTTGATTTCTAAGTCAAATTCTTACAACAATAAAATCCATCTAATGAGTCTTGGTTTAAAATCTGACTTAGTTAGCAAGTACTGATGGCAGCATGATCAATAAACACAGTGACTTTAGAACCAATTAAATAAGGTCGAAAATTTTCAAAGCAAACACCTATAGCCAGCAACTCTTTCTCATAGTTGCATAATTAATTGTTCTCATTCAAGACCTTGCGGCATAGTGTATGGCATGAAAAACTTTCTCCTTCCTAGGTCTTTAGTTTTGCTCCCATATAATAATCGCTTGCATCACACATAAGTTCAAAATCAATTTTCCAATCAGGTGCAGTAATTATAGGAGTAGAGACCAACTTCTTTTTTAACAAGTTAAAAGCAATTAAACCATTTTCATCAAAGTAAAAGGAGAGTCTTTATTGAACAAGTTGCTTAATGGCTTAGCAATTTTGGAGAAGTCACGAATGAATCTCCTGTAGAAGCTAGTATGTCCAAGAAAGTTCCTGCACTCTTTTCAGATTAGTTGTGAGGGTAGATTCTCAATGATTTCCACCTTGGCCTTGTCGACCTCAATCTCCCTTGCTAAAATCTTGTGGCCAAGTACTATCCCTTCTTGACCATAAAAATGACATTTTCCCAATTTAGCACTAGATTGGTCTCCACACACTGTTTCGACACAATGTCTAGATGATTTAGGCATAGATTGAAAGATGTGCCGAAAACAAAGAAATCATCCATGAACACTTGAATGCACTTCTCAAGGAGATCTGAGAAGATGGCTAGCATGCATTGTTGAAAGGTGGCAGGTGCATTGCACAATCCAAATGGCATTTTTCTATAGGCAAAGACTCTAAAGGGCATGTGAAGGCCGTCTTTTCTTGATCCTCTAGATGGACTATGATGTGATTTTAGCCTAAATAACCATCTAGAAAATAGTAATACGCTTGTCCTGCCAAACTCTCTTACATTTGGTCTATGAATGGGAGAGGAAAATGATCTGTCCTAGTGGCTTGGTTGAGCTTGCGATAGTCTATTGCACATCTGCCACCCGGTAACTGTTCTGGTGGGTATCAACTTATTCTTCTCATTCTTCACCACCATCATGCCACCTTTTTTTGGAAACACTTGCCACAAGGCTTACCCATGCACTATCTGATATGGGATAAATCATGCCGGCTTCAAGAAGCTTCAATACTTCTTTTCTAACTACCTCCTTCATTGTCGGATTGAGCTATCTTGTGGCTGAGTTATTGGTTTGAATCTTTCTCCATTATAATCTTGTGCATACAATAAGAAGGACTAATTCCCTTGAGGTCAGAAATAGACCACCCCATAGCCTCTTTGTTGTCTTTCAAGACTTGCACCAATTTTTCTTCCTCCTCTAGAGATAGTGAATTGCTAATAATGGAACGGCTTCTCACCCTCTCTTTCCAGAAAAACATACTTGAGATGGGAGGGTAATATCTTCAATTCACTCTTAGTCTTCATTTCTCTTCCTCCTTCTTTAATTCCTCCATCTTCCCACAAAGCGGGTTTAGACTTTTCAAGGTTTCCAAACTGCTTAAGCATTCCTCTATCTCCTTCTCCTCCTCTTCACTAATGCCCTTAAAGAATTACCATCAAGGCTTCTCAAGGGAGAGGTATTGTGCAACTATTTCATCTTGCTTCCCACCACTTCATCAATTGTGTCCATCTGAAAGCAAATACCTTTATCATTGGGATGGGACATTGCTTCAAAGACATTGAAGGTGATGGCTTCGTCTTGTACTCTCACTTTAAGTTGTCCATCATCCACATCAATGAGTACTCGAGCAATTTTCATGAATGGTTCTCCCCAAAATGAGGGGGACTTCCGCATCTTCCTCATATCCATGATGACGAAGTTAGCTAGGAAAATAACCCATCCACCTTCACCAACACATTTCCATCACACCATGTGGGTGTTTGATGGAATGGTCAGCTAGTTGTAGTGTCATCCTTGTGGGCTTTAGCTCAACATGGACAAGGCATCAAATTTATACTTGCCCCTAAATCTAGTAAGGCCTTTCCCATGGGGAGATTCCCAATGGTACACGGGATGGTGAAGTTTCTTGGATCCTTTAGCTTTGGCGGCACTTTGTTGGATCATGGCACTAACATTACAACCAGCTGCTAGCTCAATGGTTTCTTGCTCTATGTATATCCTTTTCTTAGTGAGCAACTCCTTCATGAACTTGGCATAAGTCGACATTTGTTCTAGTGCTTCTGAGAAAGGAATATTGATTTGTAGCCGCTTGAAGATATCCAAAACCTGGCGAACTGTTTTTCTTTATCTTTCTTGGAGCTAATGGGAGGATATGGTAACAAAGCATTAGGGTTTGATTACACTAATCATCCTCTCATGAAACACAAGATTACCTATTGACTTTATCTCCTATTTATTACCATTAACCCACAAATTTACCCAAACCCTAATTCCTTAGTTGAATGGATCTAAGTTATTTGAATAAAACATCAATTCCTTGGTGAGTTTACCCAAACAACTTGCTTTATGAAAAAAGGGTTTAGAAATTGATTAATAAATCATGTTTTATTCCTAACTACAAGATTTATTAAGTACTCTTTTCAGATCTATGCAAAGAAAGAGTTTTCCAACATCCATCAAAGCAAAAAGGACAAGTTATGAGAGATCAAATCACAACAATCATTAGGTATAGAAGTAGAGACACAAACGAATAGAACATAAACGTCAAAATAATCAAATGTATACATAAGAGTAGATTAGTTACATCAAACCCCAAATAGGAGAAGATTAGCCACTCATCATTGAGTGACCAAAATAAAAAGATGAAAGATGAATAACTTGGAGTGAAGCTTCAAGGAAATGCTCCCACACTATTCCTCTCAAGCCCTAGCACGAAGTAAGACCGAATCATTGTTTGCCCCCCTCCTTTACTATTTTGTTACGCATTCATTAAGTGAGGTGGCATTGGTCTCGCTCAGCGAATGCAAGGCTCGCTGAGTGAGAAGACTTGACTTCGTGTCTCTAGAACATGTCTCGCTCAACAAGCTTGGTGTTTGCTTAGCGAGAAAAGCTGGATACTCTCTGTAACAGGTCTCGCTCAGCGAGAGTTATGTTCACTGAGCGAGAGAACTGGCTGCTCTCTATAAGCATTTTTGCTTGGTGAGAAAACTACTCGCTCAACGACTCTAGGTAGGTGTAATCTTCTCATCTTGTTCAATCTTATGTCTTCATCTCTTGAAAAATTCATCAGTTGGCAATTAAAATGCCCAAAAAATATATAATCTATTTGTAACTGCTATTTACTTAAAATTAACTAAAATTTGGTTTAAACAAAGTCTTTGGTTTAGGATAAAGAATAGTGAACACACAATTAAATGCCAAAAATACATACATAATCGACACTTATCAGCATGCATATATCAAGAACAACCTATTCTTGTTCACATAGGATCTACATCATGTTAGATTACTAAGGATGGATAAATACTTGGATCCATTATCAATTCTCGATCTAAGCGTTCTTCACAGAATATTTACGACAATCAATCATGAACATGAAACAAAGAGAGCTGGTGGCTTTATTGTTCTTCTTCAACCGAATCTCTTAAGTTCCCGATGGACCTTAGCCTTTCTTCAGATGGGGAGAAGGGAGTGTGAGTTTTCTGTGATTCAGTATATTGGGAATCACAACCTTTTTATAGGTGTTAACCTAATAGGGTTTCCATTATCCCCTAATGGGCCAACATTGACATTTTCTCATTTAAGCCCATATCATGTATTTAGAAGTTTAATGGGCTCACTTAAGTTGACCATATAAAACAAGCCAACTAATGATAAATAGCTATATAATTGTCTTATAATATTAGCCTATATTAATTTTTGGAATATAAAATTCCAACATCTCCCACTTGGGCTACATATTGTAACTATTACATCACAATTCTTTAGCCATGCATCTATACACTATTTATCTTTAGACTATCACTTTAACAATTTGGTCCATCTTATGCATCAATAATGGAACCACCGTAGCTTTCATCACTGTTGTAAAATGTGACTAGACCCCAATGACCACCACATCAATACACTTAAAACATAGATAAAATATGGATGAGCAAGATGGAAATTACATGCATGTGATCTCAATCATGCCTATTTCCAACTAGTCCAACTTAGTCTTTAGTGAGATCAATCCAAAGTCCTTAAGTGCAAAATATTTTTGCATATAACAAGATACAAACAGTTGATTAATAACTCATAATCTTTATTTTTGCAAAAAAAATGAAATAACATAAAGTTGTATCAAATAAACATAGAACATAAAGAAAGGACTTCCACTAAACTAAGGCAACCTCAATAACAATACCTATATGAGTAATATGCTCGTGAAAAACCTTAGGTGTCAAGCTTTTAGTTAATGGATCAGCTAGCATAGAATCTATCCCTATATGTTCTATTGAAATTTGTTTTTCCTGAACACTTTTCTTAACTACAAGATACTTAATGTCGATAAATTTTGACTTCGTAGAACTCCTGTTGTTGTTGGAGTAGAGCATTGCTGATTTATTGTCACAATAAATTTTGAGTGGCCTCTCAACGGTGTCAATCACACTTAGGCATGTGACAAAATTTAGCAGTCATAAACCATGGTTTAATGCTTCATAGCAAGCCACAAACTCTGCTACCATGGTCGAAGAAGCTACAAGAGTCTGTTTGGCGAACTTCTAACAAATAGCTATTCTAGCCAGCACGTAGATGTAGCCTGATTTGGACTGTCTGCTATCGGGGCATCCCACAAAATCAGAGTTAGAGTACCCAATGATCTTTAAACTGTCAACTTTTTGATAAGCAAGCATGTAGTTTCTTATTCTCTTTAAATAGTGCATCATGCGCTTCACTGCTTTCCAATGTTGCATACCAGATACTAGGATTACTCATATATCTCCCCAAGACTCCCATTATAAATGCTATGTCAAGAATAATGCAATTTAAGTATACATAAGACTCTCTACAGCAAAAGCATAAGGAATATTTTGCATTTCTCATTTTTCAAGATTAGTAATGAGGCATTGTTTGAGACTAAACTTGTCTCCTTTAGCAACAGGTGTATCTCTTGGTTTACTATCTTTTATGCTGAATCTATCCAGAACTGTATCATATAGCTCTTTTGTGATAACCCAAGTATACCTTGAGAATGATCTCTAAGTATTTGGATTCTTAAGACAAAGAGGCGTCCCAAGATCTTTCATCTCAAAATTTTTCGTGAGAAATTTCTTGGTTTTATGCAACAAGCCTATATCATTCTTTGCTAGCAGGATGTCATCAACATATAATACTAGAAAGACAAATTTACTCTCACTACACTATTGTTATACGCAATCATCAACCAAATTTGCCTCAAAAGCATAGGAGGTAATAACTTGATGAAATTTGTAATACCATTGACGGGAAAACCTGCTTAAGGCAATAGATGGATTTTTTAGTTTGCACACCATGGACTTTGGATCACCTAAAATAAATTTTTCTGGTTGCACTATATAGATTGTTTCATCAATGTTGCCATTTAGAAATGTAACACCCTAAGAGGCATTATCGTAACTAGGTCTATATTTCTAAGAATGAAAAGAAAAACAAGCTTGAAAGGTAGACACAACATGCAAATATTACTCATAAATGTAATTAGATATTATATACAAACCATACAGTAATTAAAATACATGCCTAATACAACTCATATATCACCCAAAGGTGTCATATAAAATATAAAGAATACAAAAATTAAATACATAAACTAGGCTATGACTTTATGCACGTGAGTCCAAGCTTCATCTGCACATGTCTTCACCTGTATCCTGAAAAAGGGAAAACTTAAGGAGTGAGACATAATGTCTCAGTGAGTGCTCTAAGGGTTCTACGACTAGGTCAAACTCTTTTACTCGGACAACCTTCATTACTTATCTCTCATGGCTTTAGCCTTATTGGTTCTCTCATAATTATCCATACCTATGGTCGAGTCTACACATTTCAATAGTCAATACTCCCTATTAATTGCTCTCTCATTCTCACAACTATTATATTGGTTTACTATTTCATTCTTAACCTAAGAACTCATCCTCATTATTTATACTTTTTTACCCAAAACCCTCTTTAGAATTTACTCTTCTTCCTTTTAATATTCAAAGCTGTCCCCTAGGGTCAAGTCTAAGGTTACAGACATCCTAAAATACTCTTATTTCATTCTCTTTTACTTGTCTTATACCTTTCTATTACGCCATAAGAGAATTCACCCTTTCTTATCTTATTCACAACTATTATTATCCAACTAGAACCCTCATAACACTATCCTAAGGTCTAGCCTCTCACTTATCCTTAAGGTAGCAAACACAATTCCAATTACAAGCATATAATTGTTTCACATTCTTGTCTAGTAACTAGACATATACCTCGTTTTGTTTTATCAAACAGGAACGACACTTGTGCAAGATATGATCACATGTCCACAACTTTAACATTTTATCACAAGGCACAATTACATTCTTACATAGAATTCACATAAATAGGGTCATATAGAATTCACATAATTACAACATAGCACACTCTAGCATATCACACTATAACAAGATACATATGCGTGCTATGTTCCTAAACCACTGCTTATGCACATATGGTACCAACCTAAACTTTTCAGTAAGTAGACTAGGAGTAAATGCAGGCCATAAGAACCGTCATCGGTACCGATGCCTTCAGCTTTCGCACCCTCAACTAGCATGATATCCCCCGGTGACTAGTCAGGGTTACCCAGTTTTGCCAGTACGCCCTGGCTCTATGGGATCAGCATGGACCATTGGAGTTTTTCCAACCGGATAACCTCCAAGGCTAAGGTTAGACAACCCATCACGGCCTCCACCAGCCAGATTCTTACATACTTTCCTCATCACATAACTCAAATGTTATGATGCATGGTCATAAATAATGCTTACACAACTTTTTGTAGACTTTTTATCATGAAACATTGACACAATTTCATATCACACTCAATTTCTTTCAAGGTAAATAATAATCATATATATAAACTCAACAAGACATAAGAAAACAAACAACAATGAGTTAAAAACTGCAAAAAGGAGTTCAAAAACACAAAGAACGAAATAGTAAAAGTCATATCCACCCAGCAGGACGGAAGTCTCGCCCGGCGGTCCAGCGAACCCGCCCAGCAGGTTCGCGTCGGAACCCACCCCGCCCAGCGGATTCGCATGCCTAGCGTAAACACGGAATCCAGTTTTGAAGAAAAGTCACCCAGCAGCTATCTAATCCTGCCGGGCAGATCCAAGGTACTAATTTTAATTTATTTTTCCTATTGTCTTTGGGTTCTAAATGCTTTAAGATAAATAATTAAATTCTTAACCACTCTTCTACCTTGATAATTGGTCAATCTAGTCTATAATTTCCTTACTCCCTCACAATCCCCTCAAAACCGATCAAATCCCTAAATTTAGGTATAAGGAGGGAAAAGATAAATAGATGAACAAGAACAAGGAAGGACAAGGGGGAAATCACTCACCTTTATGGACATACAAAGCTGAGTTCTAGGGCTTGAATTCTTTGGTTTCCATTCCTCCTCTTTCTTTTCCTCTTCTTCTTTTTTCTTTTCTCCTCGTTCTCTCTACCTTCTTTCTTCTTCTATTTGTGACGGCTAAACCTAATTCTCCTTCTCTATTCCCTTCTTATAACATGTGGGTGGGTATGTGGCTTAGTGGGCTTTAATCCTCTATTGGGCCCTAGATGTTCTTTTGGGTTATATGATAATATTTCTACTAAGAGCTACCTTGTGGTTTATTTCTAGTACTTGAAATTTGGGGTGTTACAAGAAACATAGTTTTAATCCATCTGATGTAGCTCTAAATCAAACGAGCTACAAGTGCCATTATAGTCCTAAGAGAGTCTTTTGAAGAACTAGAAAGAAAGTCTCTTTATAATCAATGCCTTCTTTTTGGGTAGAGCCTTTGGAAACAAGACAAGCTTTATATCTCTCAACGTTACTGTTTGAATCCCTTTTGGTTTTAAATATCCATTTACAACCAATGGGTTTCGGCATCTACATGAAATTTGACAAGATCCCAAACGTCATTGTTAGATATCAATTTCATCTTGTCATTCATGGCATTAATCCACTTTTGAGAGTTATAACTTTGCATAGCTTGACCAAAGTTGATCGATCTTCCTTAGTCAAGCTAATGCCATCCTCATGTTCTTGAAGAAATACAACATAATCATCTAAAATTGCACTTCTCCTTTCCGTAGTGGATCTCTTAGTGGCACTTCTTGAGGTTGTTAAGTTTGAACTATAAATGGTGCTTAGGGAGGAATCTCAGTGTTGTTCTGGTTCTTGAGTATTGTTAGGAATAACATCATTATTAATTACTGGATCTGTTTCTTGAACAATGATAGGTGTGAAGACTTCTTCATTGTTAATGAGAGGTTCTTCTTCAAAAACAACACTCCTTCCAAACTCACTTCCTCAAGGAATCTTTCATTCCCCTTCTCAAAGAAGGATCTTGTAGTGGGATTGTAAAACTCATACTCGCGAGAGCATTCAGCATCACCAACAAAGTAGCTACTAACTGCTCTTGAGTCTAGCTTGCCCTCATGCAGCCTATAAGGTATTGCTTCAATTGGACATCCCTAAATTCGCATGTGCCTAATGCTGGGCTTTTCTCAATCTATAGCTTATAAGGGGTTTTAGCAACTACTTTGCTTGGTACCTTGTTGACGATATAAACTGCGGTCTTTAATGCTTCTCCCTAAAGTGACTCTGGTAGAGAAGAGTGATTAATCATATTTCTTACCATATCCTTAAGAGTCCAATTTTGTCATTCTGCAACTCCGTTCATGCTGGGTTTGCTTAGCATAGTGTATCGTAGAGCAATTTCATAAGGAAAAGTGTGAAGGGCCCTGGACGTTGTTCACCTGATTCGCCATATCTACCATAGTATTCACCACCACAATTAGATTTGACAGCCTTAGTTTTCTTTCCTAGTTGAAGTTCAATTTTAGCTTTGAAAGACTTGAAAATGTCTAGTAACTGAGACTTCTTGTAACATCCTGGGTGCTGACGAAGGTGAGGAGTGATCGTTGGTGCAAAAAGAGATAAGGAAGGACAAGGAACGACTCCTAGCAGGCCTCCAGTAGGAGGGACACATGAATGAATGTAATACACATTAGAATGAGAGGGATCTAGAGGTTATGCAGGTATAAGACTGTACAGTTAAGGATAACTTAAAGGAATTAATAAGTACTACCTATACCAACAAGCTAGATGCATCTACTTTTCAGTAGCCTATCACTTAAGAACTCCGCAGTTAAGCGTACTTGATTTGGAGCAATTCTAGGATGGGTGAACTCTTGGGAAGTTTCCTAAGAAGTGTGTGAATGAGGAAAAAGCACCGTAAAAAGTCTTATGTTGGTTTGTGAGGATGGTCACTGATCTTGAAAGCGGCCAAGGGTTACACTTCTCATGAATTAAATAAAGGTAACCATACCTCGAGTAATCGTCTATAAACGTAATAAAGTTCCTTTGTCCATTCCCTGAATCCATAAGGAAAGGACCATAGATATCCGTATGTATTAGTTCTAAGACATCCTTTGCTCTTTCGATACCTAATTCCTTTTGATGGTTTATACACTCAACACAAACTTGGAGCCTGACAAATTTAAGGGTCCAAGAATTTCCTCCGACATAAGCCTTTGAATTCTCTGTTTAGAGACGTGGCCTAAGCGCTTATGCCATAAAGTGGCAGAATTCTCATTTAATTTACGTTTTGTACCACGTGAATCTGTTTGCAATATCTCTTTATAGGAATGCTTAATATCAAACATATAAAGATTGTCAATTAAAGATCCGTAACCAGCAATATTTGAATCACAAGAGAGACTAACTTTATTATTTTCAAATGAACAAGAATAACCGAATTTGTCCAAAATAGAAATAGAAATTAAATTTTGTCTAATAGACGGTGCAACATATGTCTCAACCAAATCCAAATAAAAACTAGTCTTTAAAAGTAATCTAAAAGTTCTTATAGCTTCAACTATAACTTTATTGCCATCACCCATATAGATGAATCTTTCAGCATCACTTGGTGGATGGCTCCACAAGCAACCTCGCTTAGACATACTTATGTGAGTAGTAGGACCAAAATCTAACCACCAAGTGTCTTTGGGTACAGAAACCAAATTAACTTTAAAAAAAACAAAAGTAAGAAGTTTATCCTTCTTTGCACGCCAAGTGACGTACTTAGAACAGTCCTTCTTTATGTGTCCTGACTTCTTGCAGAAGAAGCAAGAAAATTCCATATCTTACTTCTTTAGTTTCTTCTTTTGAGAAGAGCTTTCAGCAGTTTCCTTATGTTTCTTCCTCTTATTATTCTGAGAGGTCGAAGCCAAATGAGCACTTTTAGTCTTATCCCTCTATAGTATCTCTTCCTCTTGCACACAGTAAGATATAAGCTCATTGAGGGACATTTGTCCTTCTGAGTGTTATAATTCACTTTGAATTGCCAAAGTGTGCAGGAAGTGAGATCAAAAACAAGTGCACGAGCAAATCCTCAAAAGCTCTAACTTTAGTGCCCTGAGTTTTGATGTGAGATTAGACATCTCCATAACGTACTCCCTTATGTTCCCTTTACCTTTATACCTTATAGATACGAGTTTAGCCAAATGACTACTCGTCTCAAGCCTTTTCATTCTTGGCAAAGAATGGCTCTATTGCCTCTAGGAACTTCTTGTCATTCTCACTCTCAACAATTGAGCCCCAAAAATCCTCCAAAATGGAGCATTTGATGATCATAAGGCACATTCGGTTGGACCGATCCCATATCTCAATTTTGTCTCATTAGAGCTCTCCAGAGTGGAAATGGGTCATTTCATCCTTAGTGCCAAGTCCAAGTTCATACAATCGAGAACAATTTCTACAGCCTTTTTCCATGACTTGAAGTTCATTTCATTCAGCATTAGGATTCCATTGATTTGAGTAGTGAAATTAGGAGTGGTAGTGGTAGCAACTAAAGAGAGAACAATAAACATACAATAACAATAGTGAGCATGCCCAAAAATAATAATAAGACATATACAATCAATCTTTATGGAAATTTAAAGATCTAAACAAGATACCTAGTGCACCATTAATCCTCAATCTTTGGATTGAAAGAACTAATTGCAAGTGGTACTCTCGACGCAATGATCAAACATTGGTAATAAGTCCTGTCAAACAATGGTTCTTTGGACATCCTATTGTCCACATGGAAAAAATTATCCTTATAATCACCACACATTTACCATTGCAGGCTATAATTATTCAGTCAAATTGTGTCTTCCTTTGGGTTGAGCATAGTTCGCATGAATAATTCCATGCAACATCTATGTAAATTCAATTGAATCAACCTATGCAATAGATGCTACTTTGCAACATGTTGTTTCAATTAATCAATCCAAAATTACTAGACACTTAATAAAAATGGGAAGGGTCCAAATTTGTCCAAATCACACGTAAGCATTGACGTCAATTTCTCATTTAATTCCACACACACACACATACACATATGTGTGCGTGTATACACACACACACACACACACACACACACATATATACACACACACACACTCTATACACACACACACACACACACACATGTAACACCCATTCATATTAAATACAATTCATATTAATTTAGTTATTAAGTTTAAGTAAATAAAATACATGTAAAATTTTCCATTTTAAAGCAATTCCAAACTTAACAGAATTTGGAAATGGTAATAAAAGATGAAAGATATATACATATATATCATAAAACTGTACATCATGGTTTGAGTAATACGTAACAGTCAAAAAACAAAAGTACATTGAAAGACATATACTACCTAGCCCACTATATACATCAAAAAGATCCTATACAAAGCAGTATTTATCTACCTTATCCCTTATACAAAAAGAAAATACTATAGGTCTTCAGGTCCTCCCCCGTTGAGATGTTCTCTATCTCGTACTCAGCATCACGGAGTGTTAATGTCATCTTCAATAATCACAACCAATCATACACAAAAGAAAATAATGGAGTGAGGTGTTTTGTTCTAAAATCACTTTTGCATGTACGGTAGGAAATCTACCATAAAACAAAGATAAAACACAACTGACAACACAAGGGATCTTAAGGTTCATTCTAAGTTGTATCAGATTACCCTTGACTAGGTATGGATCCATATTTTCCATTAGTGGGTAATAGTTCTCAACAGAACCTGGAAAGTGACTAGGAGTACATATACCTTTCTCAACACCATCATATGGTACAATCCTCGTCATCATTGAGGAACAAAATAACAATTTAGGATATCCATTTATAGAGGTATACACTTAAACCATCCTGGAATGCTGAGCAATTGTTGGGGTTATCGAGTTTGGTCAGGCAACTATCCCGGCACAAGGGCACTACCCTGGCCATTGGGACCTCACCACTCGATGCCTACCCCCAAGACCTTCGCAAGTGGGTCCCTGCCTTTCATTCCTCAGCGTACCAAACTGTGGCTTCCCTAGCAGAGTGCTATGCCATTGCATGTCACTTGCTTTACATTACTCACTAAACTATCAATTCCTAACTTCTCAAGCAGAGGTTTTCCTGGTCTCATTTAATTTGAGCACCAATACAATCAACATTTCTGCCTTATTTTGTAGAAATTGCATAATACCAGAATTTTAACAGAATAACGACATAGCATTATAGTATAATTACTAAAATTTTGGCAGAATAACAACTAAATAAATACATTTTAATTTTTTAAAATTGAGCAGAGTGACAGCTTAGCAAATGCATTTTAATTTTCTAAAATTGAATAGAGTAACAACTTAGCAAGTATAATTTAATAATTTAAATTTGAGCAGAGTAACAATTAGTAATTATGATTTAATAATATAAATTTAGGCAAAGTAACTTAGCAAAAATTAAAGTTTAACATTAAACAATAATAACAATAATAAAACTTAAGCCTAACGGGGTTTAGGGAAAAACCCTTCCTACCAACATGCAAAGTGACAGTAATTTGGAACCAACCCCCCCTCCTTCTTCTATAAATAGGCCTCAAAGTTTTCAAATTTTCACTCATCCTTTCCTCTCCCAAGCTAGAGAGCTTCTCTTTCTAAAGTTTCTCTCTCTAAAATATTTTATCTAGTTACACACACACACACACACATACATACTTACATATATACATATATACATACATACATATATATATACTTGAATATATATTGCCTTATAAGAAAACTAAGATTGATTGACATCAATGTTACTTTTTATAAAATAAATATATATTAATTATTTGGATAAATCAATTCACAAAAAAAAAGTGTGTACTCATTTGAAATCCAAAGAGGGCATCACTCATAAAAAAAAAAGCATTTAGAAAAATAAAATCCTAATAATCTAACAATGAATATACCACTTGTTAGATATAATTCTTTGATTCCTTAAGGACATTCTTTTAATCTTTAATTTAAGAGATCTTTAGGAGGAAGCAATACAATCACAAAATCATACATATATAAAAAAACCCGTTCTTGTTCACATTGGATCTACATCATTTTAGATTACTAAGGATGGGATAAATACCTGGATCTATTATCGGTCCCTGATCTAAGCGTTCTTCACAGAATATTTATGGCAATCAATCACGATCACGATCAAAGAAAGTCGGTAGCTTTATGATTCTTCCTCAACTGAATCTCTTAAGTTCCCTATGAGACCTTAGCCTCTCTTCAAATGGGGAGAAGGGAGTATAAGTTTTCTGTGATTTGTTATATTAGAGACCATAACCTTCTTATAGTGTGTTAACTTAATAAGGTTTCCATTATTCCTTAATGGGCCAACATTGATATTTGCTCATTTAAGCCCATATCATCTTATTTAGAAGTCTAATAAGCTTACTTAATTTGACCACATAAAATAAAGCCGACTAATGATAAATAGCTAATATAATTGTCTTATAATATTAGTCCATATTAATTATTGGAATATAAAATTCCAACAGCTTCTCTTTGTTTTAATCAAATGGGTTGAAATGTTTTTGTGGTTGGGTTCAATTTAACTTGAGTATGGGCACATTTTGGAGCAGAAGTTCCTTTTCTGCTTTTTGAAAGAAATTTATCCTTCTTTCAATGTAAGCCCAATAGGAATTGATGCTACTACTTGCTGATGAAACAATGAGGTTGGGTTGTAAGTGGATAGAGCTCTCTTCTGAAAGCAAGCAAATATATTAATTATGTAGCAAAATAGCAACATTATTTTATACTGCCATTTTATCATTATTTAGAATAATAACGGTTTAAAATGCTTGCGTTTTTGGCCTTTTGGTTTTCGGATTAAATGCAATTAGCTACGTCTCTGAAGTCTGAATATGTAATCTAGTAGGAATAGATCCAACGAGTTTGTTGCCTGCTTCGGGCAATATTTTGGTGTATTCCAAATTGAGGAGAACCGTTTTGTTTTCAATACTAGTATCCCTCAATTGCAATTATTAGGATGCTGGATGAGTGCAGAAATGATTTTAATTGTTGTGATGAAAATCCTTGTTCGTCTTTCTCTAAGGATTGTGATCTAGTATTAGTACTTCCTAGTGGTATCCGAAACATTAATGTCAGTATTACTCTAAATTTGGAGTAGTTGTGACACAAATTGATTCCAGAATTTCTATTGTTGTATTGACTGTGTACTAATATGGAGGTTGAACTCCTAGGTCCTCCTGGCACAAAGTGAAAGATTTTGGTAGGTTATGATGGAGAGTAGACTCCAATGAGACCAATAGCCTATATCAGTTAGCAATACCTCAACGACATCCTTTCATAAACATCATTGAGGACATTAAGAAACTCAAGCGATACCTCACTTTAAGATTAAAATTGAACATATTTCGCCAATGAAACTTCCTAGCAAATAACTTTCCCAAAAAAAAGAGAAACTGTGGGCAGAATAAGAGAAGAGACCAGAACTGTTTAACATTTTTGTAGTACTAACTGACTAGCTTTGAATTGTTTGGCACATTTGTTTAATCTGCATATGACTATAGCTGTTCTGTTTAATCGGACTAGCTGACTTCACCTAGTGGAACAAGGCTTTGGTTGTTGCTTATTTGTTTAATCTGGATGTATATAGATAAAATTCTTCATATTTAACTTGACTTGATCTCAACTAAATTGTCAATGTTAAGGCTTGTCACTTGGATTGGATTTGACATCTAATGTTGGGGCCAGAAGAGGAAAAGGTTCTGGTCTGGTTGTGAGGGCAGGCAAGGCTGCTCTTTGTCAGACTAAGAGAAGCAGGTCAAGAAAATCATTGGCACGCACTCATTGTTTCCGCAAACGAATGAGCACACTGGGTGGAAGGGCTATTTTAAGACGACGGCGCGCTAAGGGCCGGAAAGTCCTTTGCACCAAGTCCCACCCAAATAGTGGAAAATAGTGGCTAAAAGGGCTTGTATTTCAGTGGCTTAATGTATTGATTCCTCCAAACTTGTCTGTATTTCAAGCTTTTCATTTTTTCCCTAACAGTGGGTTTTTGTACCCTTTATATTTAAATTTTTATTATTTTTTAGGCTTGCTTTTTGTCTGTGTCATCTATAATTCTTGCTAAGTTGCATCTAGATTTGCTTCAAAGATGTTTACTACAAAACAAATCACAAATTAGACTTGATGCAATGACAAACAAGATAATTGGTTTTGCATGCATATTGCTCTTATGCTATGTTGAGTGTTGACCACGGATTATTTTCTTTTGTTTTTTTTTAGTGAAACTATTGAGGGTACATTATGTAATTGAGTATATTTCGTGGACTGATATTTCTTCTTTACTCACAACATTTTAAACTGCTTGTTTGTTTGTTACCACGGATCTTTCATTTGGATGTTGTGGCATTACCTGTTGTGCATAATGTCAAATAGCCCTCTTTACATTAATGGGTGCATTGGACTAGATACTTCTAGTCTTTCAAGGATGAGATTTCCTCTCTTCCCTCCTGTGTTTTGTTCCTTGAAGAGGATGCTTATCGGAAAAAGAGAGTAGTGGAGCAGTATTTTCAATGGAATGTTTAGGCCATTTGATTTTTTTTTTAGTTTGTGTTTGTTTGCTTGATCGTAAAATATATTTGAAGGTACAACTTTGTTTGATTCAGAATCTTATGAAATCCAATTAGATCTTAGCTTTCAACAAGTGGTGCAATGGCATTGTTGAGTCTTGGATACTTTAAAACTGGAAACGCATCGATGTTGTATGAGTATGTGACATTGATACATGTGGGATACATCTACTGCTTTATTTTCTTGTTTTTTTAAAGTTTAAGATATGTTATGACTCTGATACTGCTTACCACACAAAAACAGTTTAATCAAACAATAGGATGATGGATATTTTAATGGCGGAGGCTGTCATCGACAAGCTTAGAAAAATGACGTGAGTAGTCTACGTGGACCCCCTTCACTGGAGGAACTACTCCGCTTGCCGGCGTTCTGTTGTCGAACAAATCGATGCCCAGAGTTGAGCTCATGATGGAGTTGGGAACTTGGGATGAGGTTAAAAGGAAAAGGAAATCTTTTATCATATCTCGTTTAGTTTTTCTATGGGTTAAAAAAAATATGTTGATCAAGGTCTAATAGTGATAGGAGTTTGGATAGGTCTAGTAGTGATGAGAGTTTGGATAGTATGCTTAAAATCTTAGGTTCTAATTTTATTGTTGCCTTAGTATATAAAAAGAAAAATATGTTGACCCCAGTAAGATATGGTGGTGGATAATGAAATAAGTTAATCATATTTTATTAAAACATTAAACCACAAATTAAAATCAGATATAATAATTTATTGTCATATCTTGACAGTGGTAGTATATATAGATGTTAGAGTTGGGCTGGGTTTTGTGGAACAGGCTTAAGGCCTCTCATGGGTAATAATATAGGACAAAACTTAAATACGGTTCTTTAGGTGCTATTTGTGCCATTTTCCAATGAGAATTGAAGTTTCACATTGCTAATCTATTTTGTTTGGGTATAGTAACAAAATAACTTTATTCTTGATCAAGGTATGAATCACTGTTTACAAATGTATGTTAATTTTTCTGTTATTAGTGTTGACTTTGGTCACCTCTTGTGATTTTGGCCTAATGCAATGTTTGGGCCTGGAAGTATCATAATACAGATTGGGCTCAACCTAATTTGTAACCATTCTTATGATTATTTTTGTTAATTATAAGACTATATTTGGTCCATCTTTTTTAGCTTAAAACTATTTTTTGTATTGAAAAAAAAATCTTGAAAACTATTTTAAATTTAAACTTCAAACTAAGAGCTTAAAAATAAAATGTAGTTGGCAGTTTTAACTTAAAAGCTTATTTAAAACTAAAAGTTTTGTTTTTTTTTGTCTCACATCAATTAATTCAAAAAGCGAAAGAGGGAAAGG
This sequence comes from Spatholobus suberectus, assembly GCA_004329165.1. Lineage (NCBI taxonomy): Eukaryota > Viridiplantae > Streptophyta > Magnoliopsida > Fabales > Fabaceae > Spatholobus > Spatholobus suberectus. The sequence continues at coordinate 10,311 of QUWT01000815.1, read as the reverse complement.
TTAGGTGTATAGTTTATTTTAAAAACTACTTTAGTTAGTGGTTTTTAAAGGCTACTTTTCCTTATTTTCTTTTATAAAATTTGAGCTATTTAATTATTTAAGGTTTTTTCTCTAAATTTATTTGGCTCAACTTCTCCTTTTAAGGAGAAGAAAAGTAGGGAAAAAAATTGGGTCAAACATTCAAACAATGTAAGGAATTGATGATTACTTGGTTTTATTTGGGAATAAAATAAAATAAGTTAAATAATGTTATAAACAATGTGATTAGTTCAATTCAGTTTAATTTTGAAAATAGGATTTGAAAATAAATCCTATCTGAATAAAAAAGTATTTTTTTAATGATTTGATTAATTTTTGGTTTTTTAATCACATTAGCATTTTAGGATGGTTTAAATTGAATTTGAACATCCTTAACAATTGTTATAATTTTATAAATTTACAAATAAATAAAAATTAAGTAGAGACTAATTTTATTAAAAATGTCATATTATCAAAGATAAGAAAAGTTAAGCCTTAATGTTACATGCATGTCAAAGTTCATAACATATAGAGGCTACTTAATAATTATATTAAAATGGTAACTCCATTTTTGCTTGGTTATCCGCGTCCATAGTTAGTTGCTAGACCTCAAAAATCATTTTTAATGAATTTTTTTACTATTTATCTAATTAATATTTTATTTTGCATATTGTATACGATAAATATGTATTTTTATATAATTAAAATTTGTAATAAATAAATATCTTTGATTACATAAGTTATATATTGGATTTACCATGAACAATTTAAATTGTGATATAATTTTTTTAATTATTTATATTTTCTTTAAAAAAACTATTGAAATTTATTTGAGAAATAGGGATAAAAGAGAGTAGATTGAAATAGCTAAATAGTTAAGAAGATCAAATATACAAATACAAATAAAAAGAGAGTAATTTGAGATGGTTGAGGGAAATTTTTGACTAGTTGCGGGATAATATGTGAAATACACTTCTAAAGGAGAGAAAAGATAAAATATAGAGAATGTCTAATTGAAAAGTGAGGAGAGTGAGGGTCTCACTTCCGAACTGTGCATTCTAATTTATAATATAGGATTAATTATTTATCTATTCATTTTTTGAATTTTCTTTAAATTATATATATATATATATATATATATATATAAGAAATCATTTCTTTCTTTTATTTCTTCTTCAGTTTTTCATATTATTTAATTTTTTAAAATCGTTACATTTACGTTTTTTACATGTATTTTTCTCAGTTTTTAGATAAATAGTAATCAAAATGTATTAGTTTTTAATAGTTAAAAATACGTATAGAAATATATAAAGATAAATTAATAACATGTCCTTGAAGTATTATATTATATTTATTTATAAATTCTATTAATTTTTAATATTAATATTACAAGTTTTAAAAGTATCACATTTTTATTTGATATAATTTTTTTATTACATTGGTGTGTGCGCGCACCAATATGTGTGTTAAAATACGTAATTAATGAAGTTGAATTGTATTTTTTTTTTAATTCTTGTGCAAATAGATCAAGAATGGATGAGACCAAAGTTCTCTTAAATCTTCTTGAAAAAGTTAAGTTCTTTTTACATAAAATATTATTTATGAGAAATCACAATTCAATCTGAAATGCATACATAAATTAATTTAAGAGAGTTAAAGGTTAGAAGATTGACACAAAAAAAATTTATATTGGTTTACCACTCAATGATTAGGATTACTACAAACCTTTATTCTTTACAACAAAGTATTTTAGATTCCACGAAATTCGTGTTTATAAATAAAATTTAAAATAAAAATTCTAATGTTATCACTCAAGTTTTTATGATAAAGGCAATGGTAGCTCACTGAAATTCTTAGAAAGAGTAACTTATTTTTGTATAAGGAATGAAATAATTAATTGAATTGCAACTGAAGAAAAAATAATTCCTTTTTGCTAGTGATATTTACTTCTTTATTCTTTGGTATTTATAAAGATTAATCTTCTAAGAGGTGTTGGAAACTTCTACTTAGTATTATGCTTGATTTCTTTTTTTAACATTAACTCTATGCATTTGTTTTCTGGTGAATGATTAAGGTTGTGCTTGAATTGACGTTGAGTTCCATTCAACGCCAATCCTTTGTGAGAGAGTCATCACGTTGAACATGCATTAGAACTTGAGATTCAACTAAAACATACATGCACTAACTCTATGCATTTGATGTACATTAACGTTAAGCTTGTATTTCTATGTAAAAAAGATATTTTGAAGTGCTCAAATGACAAATAATCAAGGATGTACTTAATTGAAACTTTCTATTGACTTAGACAAAAGATATTTAAGAGAAAGTCTTTCTAATACATCTCTTTTTTGCATGTCTAGCACAAAGTTGAAGAAAAGTAATTTGTAGTTGAATTGATATGAGTCTTCATTCAGACTATCTTGTATGTTTTGTTTTCAGACGATCTTTTCCTTCTAGCAATGCAATTTGTTTCAGACTATCTTAATATATTTGTTCACATGAGCTTTTCATTAAATTCATTTTTCATTCACTATTTGTTTCATTAAAATCATGGGATTAAACAATTTTGACTCTAACAATATATGTGCCTGTGGTGGTGTGATGAGGGAGAACATATTAAATAAATATCTTGCTTATTACATGCAGTATGAAACAATTTTTTTTTATCTAATTCTTTGATTTTAAAATTTAAAATTTAAAATTTTTTAATAGAGGTTACATTATTTTATGTGATAGCGTAGTAAAATTTTTAATGAAACAATTAATAAGTGATGAAATTAATTTGAGTACAAGAAGTTAATTAAATAATGGTTACAGATTGAAATTGTCTGACAATTAAAATTTAAAAGTCACTATTCGTTTAAAGATATAATAAATAAATCAAATAAATTATAAAACAAAATTATATTCGTAAAAGGTTAATTTTAATCTAGTTTGTCTTGCTAGTTAGTTTTGGCATTATTGAAACTTGGAAGACACATACTTTATCTTCGCGTAACCAATGGGTTAACGAGATGATTGACGTTCATAAAGCTCAATTATCCTGCAATCAAGCCACTTACGATTCTGCTAAACCTCGAGGTTTCATATTCAGTTTTCTAGATTTTTAATCTTTCTTACTTGACCTGCCTTCAGTCAGTGCTTGGAGTTTATACTGCACACTAAATTGATTTGTTTTTTTTTTTAAATACAAGTTTATTAAATTGAAGATTTGTCGTCTCATTTCCTTTGAAATTCAACTTTGGTTATTTGGGTTTATATCCTAGGGGAAGAAAGAATTCCATAAGTACATGCGCCAATCGACGAACAAAGAATAGGTTTATCAAACGGCTCATTAACAAATAAAGAAGATTTATAAAAAAAATTATATAAGAAAAATGTTATCAATATACGTATATATTTGTTAACACTTTTATTATTTAATAAGATTTAAGTAAGATTTATTAAATAAAGAATAAAATTCATATTATATTATAAAATCCGTATGAATTTTATTTAATAATAAAAATATATAAAACAATATATAGTGTCAGTATTTTTCACAAATAAAGTTATAATATATTAGGTTACCTTTATGGCTTTATCTTATGCTTCCATATAACGTGTAAAATGGGTCTAAGCTTGGGCACATTACATGTTTCAATCTAGTTTGTCGTCTTGCTAATTTTTGGCATTTGAAGACATCCTTCATCTTCGCGTGCACCATGGGTTAACCATGATTGACGTCCCTCGAGCTCAAATGCTCAATTATATGAAAATAAAGCCAAACTCTGCAAATAGCCAAATCCTCGATGTGTCTAATATTCAGTTGTCTTTTTTTTTATAGATTTTTTTGGTTGACATGCTCGCAGTTCGTCGTATTTTTCCTGCCCACTAAATTGATTTTATTTAACGTATGTTCAGTAAATTGATCGATTTGCCGTCTCATTTGGTTAGGCATTTAAATTAGGAAAATTCATGTGTTTTTAATAGTGTCATACTCATATGCAGTTTGAGACACTTCAAAGTCGTTCAGCTATCTGTAAATTAAAAACAAGCAATGTATTTGTATATATCTTTTATTAGTTCACAACAATATTTAATTCACTAATGTTATAGTGTCAGAAAATTTTAATAGAATGAAATTGAAATTTTGAAATTTAAAGTGGTTATTAGATGAGCTAGAACAATCAAATTACACATTCATTCAAATTTCTGCAATAAAAATAGTGTGAAAACACATTAAAAAATAAAAATATTAAAAATGTCGAATTGAAAAATAGAGAAAAAATTTAACTCTCTAAATTTTTATTTAATTTATAATATAAAAATAAATATATCCAATCTTCTGGTGAAAACCCAACAGCTCAATCTGACCATTTCAATCGAAATATCTTGGCTAAATTGCATTTTTGGCTCTCTTATTTTTTTCAATCTGCAATTTTGGTCTCTTTATTTTTTTTAGAGATATTTAGTCATCTTATTTTGAAAATCCATAGTTTTGGTCCCTTCGTCAAATCTCTTGCATTGATCATTAGTAATTTAACGTTAATTCTGATATATCAATACTTAAATGACATGTTAAAGTCAGAATCATATTAACAAGTCAGAGTCAACGTTAAACCAATAACGATCAATGCAAGAAATTTGACAGAGGGACCGGAATTGCAGATTTTTAAAGATTAGGGGACTAAATGTCTCTTAAAAAAGTAGGGGGACCAAAATTGTGATTTTTGAAAAATAGGAAGACTAAATGTCCCCCCAAAAAAAAGTAAGGAGACTAAAATTGCGGATTGAAAAAAATAGAGGGACCAAAATTATAATTTAATCAAATATCTTTCTTCTAGATTTTTATTTTAATATAAAAAGCTCTGCCTATTAAAACAAATTCTTCTAATTAAAAGTATATTAAGAAGGAGAAGCGTTAGGAAAAGTAAATTTTATTATTAACTAATAGGTTTTCTGATTATATTATGCGGGTGTTTTAAAGTTTAAATAAAATTTAAAAATATAAATATCATTATTATTAAAAAATAATAAAATGTCAATCTTTAAAATTATGTTAAATATGATATTACATATCTTTATTATACATGATAAACATTTTATTTTATTATATATGAATAAAATAATCAGATAAAACTTTGAAATTAAGGAAATAATTATGAAAATAAATCATTTTAATAAGATACATTATCTATATATTTATTAATTTCATATGGTTTATTAAGATTTAAAATTTAAAATTGAATTGAAATTAACCAAATGTATAAAAAAAACTTAAAAAATCTTTTAATATAAAAAATCAATATATTTAGTTTGATATGGTGTATTAAAATCTAAAATTTTAAAATTAATTTATGCAACAATATCTGAGAGCATTAAGAAATATAAATAAAAACAAAATGAGATATTTAACAGTAAGAGAAGTCAAGTGATTTAATGAAGAAAAGAATAACTCCTAAAATATTCTTATTTAAGTATGAGGAATAAAATTTATAATATAAAATACAATGGCGGCACTCAAAAAAAAATTATAGTAGAGTTAATCTACCATTTGGTCCTTGAAAGTGACAAACTTTTACCTTTAGTCTCTAAATGTATGTCTTTGCCTAATTTGGTCTCTGAAAATAGTGAAATTACTCACTTTTTAGTCCTTAAATATATTCTTTGTACAATTTAGTCTAAATCACTCACTTTTTAGTCCTAATGTTTATGGAGGGATATAACTTTAGACTTTCAGGAACTAAATTGTACACATATTAAATTGATAATTTTTTTACCCATGATATATAAATACATAATTTTTATTATTTTTCTAAAGTGTTAACAAAATCATAAATTAAACAATTTTAGAAACTTATTAAGTGATGTTGAATAATAATAATAATAATGATGGATGATGATAATACTATAAGTAGACCAATCTACTAGTCACCAAAGAGATGTTTTGGGTCTTCTTTATTATTTAGAAGTTACATTAAACTCTAATTAATGAGAGTTGAATGGGATGAAAAACTGTTTAATGATATAAATATCTTTTAGCAACTATTTTTTTATTTAAATACTAAAATTGTATTAAATTTTAGGAAATAATTTTTGAGAAAATAGGCTATGCACTGATAGTGTAAATAGTTTTACACCGTCACCCAATTACAACTATCATGGTATGGTAAGTTTGTTGATTTGATAATAACCACTTTAAAAGTCACACTAAAGCTAATTGTCGATTAGTTGACAATATAAAAGTTTTTACCCTGGCAGTGCATAGCATTAACTCATAATTAATTGAAACATGCATTAGAATATATCAAGTACCCGGCCCACTTGTACTTATGTTTCAATATTCTCGATTACATTAAAAAGTAATTTTAATTTCTTCATCTAAATTTTAAAATTATAAAACATATATATGTAAGAGAGATTAAATAGCTTGTAAATATGCCATATAGATATATTATGTCATATACGTACCATACACACGCATATGCCATATACTTAATATAAATTTTATAATGTCTTTTTAGAGGACATTTGATAAAAAAAAGTATTATATATCCATAATTAGATTCATTTAAGTAAGAATAATTAGAAGAAAAACAAAAATTTCACCTTAAATTTGAAATAATTTAAATATGTGACTAAATAAGTATGTAATTATGTAATATTAATTCTTAATTAAAATTTCTTAATTTTTTTTAGTGGAAAAAAAAGTTATGTATTGACAGTGTAAAATAGTTTTACAGTGTCATCTAATCACAAACCACTATCTATGATAAGCTTGTTGACTTTTGCAATAATTATATTAAATGTTATACCAACTTTGATTTATGATTAGTGATGATTAAATTTTTTTGCATTGACAATATATAGTCATTAAACTCTTTATGATATATATAAAAAGATAAGACTTAGATATATATTTTTATATTATTATTTAATTAAAATTATAGTTTTACTTTAATGATCTATATTGACTTTATTATATAAATTATGGAATAAAATTATATATTGACGTGTATTATTGGATAAAATTATACAAACATGAAACATGCATAGAAGTCAATCGTGTTTCTAGTCAACCTTAATAAACATAGACACCAGTGTAATTACGGGGAATGGGATCATGAGTCACAAGTATACCGAGATTATCGCCAGCAAACAGGATTTTGAAAGCTATAAATATCTCAAATCTATGCTACCTTTCATAGCCACTTCATACAATATTCTCTTCTGTCTGAAAAAAGAAATGGCTATTGCAGTTGAAATGAAGCATCTTATTGCTTTTTGCGTTATCTTCTGGACATGTGCATATCCAGAGCCATGTCCCGAACGTTGTATGAATCTTCTGTTGCTAAAGCACACGAGCAATGGATGTCGCAATTCGGACGCTCCTATGCTGATGATGCAGAGAAGGAGAAACGCTTCAAATATTTATGGAGAACTTGGAATACATAGAGAAGTTCAACAATGCTGAGAATAAGAGGTACAAGTTGGGACTGAATCAATTTCTGATTTAACTGAACAAGAGTTTATCGCTTCACATACCGGACTCAAAATTTCAGCCTACAAGATTCATCCTCAGTTACACCCTTGAACCTGACTGATATTCCACAAGCTTGGACTGGAGAGACAAGGAGCTGTCACCGATATTAAGGACCAGGGCCAATGTGGTAAGTAATGACCTCTTGTGCTTTATATTTTTTTTAGAGGTCTTTGCTTTATATTAATATGTTTTATTTTGATTTTGTTTCCCTAAATATATTTTTTATTTTTATTTTTATCTTTTCAAATTGAAATAATTGCTGGTAGTTGATATAAAATAAGCGAATTTTAATTTTGGTCCTTATATATTTTTTATTCCAAAAGTTTAAATCATTATTTTTAATCCCTAGTATTTATTTTAAGACAAATAAATAAAGTTTATTTTAAGGTTCAAATTTTTTGGAGTCACGTATCAACATGACATCACATACACATCATTGGATGTTACCTTGAATGACTACGGACCTTTGTAGATATATAAGCATTTAACCAATCTTATACGAAAGTAAGGACCAAAAGTATTAATTTTGGATTTTAAATGGATAAAAAATAAAAAAAAATATTTTATAAGAATCAAAATCAAAATTCACTCATTGTACAAGGATCAAAATCATATTTAATTCTAAACAATTTTTTTAGACTTAATTGCACTTTAAATTTCCTTACTATTGTCATTTCTTGAGTTTGGTCCATTTAATTTTTTTCACAAATTTGGTCCTCCCACTATTTTAATTTTTCATTTTTGTTTCACCCGTTAATTAACTTGACATTCAATTTTTAATTGAAATGCTGACATAGTTATAGAGTGCTAATGTGAATATGTAATAATGTGTCACATTAGTCTTTCCATTAAATACTAAGTGTTAAATTAACAAATATACTAAAATTGTAAAATTAAAATAATAGGAAGACCAATTCGAAATGAATCAATAAATAAGTAATGAAGAGACCAAATTCAAAAATGACCATAATAAATGGATCAAAAGTTGACTTAATCCTTGTTTTAATCCTTCATAATAGCACAACATTTCATGTCAAAATTGAATTGATCCAGGTGTTTTTATATTACGAGTTAAAAAAATTTCTTAATAAATACTTACAATAAAAAATGAAATAAATTACAAAGGTAAAACTTAAACTTAATTAATAAGTTAAAATTAATTTATATATTTTACTTTTTCATTAAATCTCTTATATATATTTTTATAAATTTAGGTATATTAATTAAGTTAAAACTCTGATTCATTTCGTCTGTTTCACTTGATAATTTTTATATACGGCAGTTACAAGTATTTTAGTTTGATAATTTTTTCTAAAGTGAGTCTCTTTCACTTGCAACTACTATACATAAACGATATAGTATGATAGAATTTTACACGCGCCAAAAGACTGATTTTCCAAAAAATTAAAGAAGCTGTTTAACCAAAAAAATTAATGTAGAAATTCATTAACCAAAGGTAATTTTCTGACACTAATCTATTCTACGGTTAAACTGTTTGCAGGATGCTGTTGGGCTTTTTCAACTGTGGCAGCAGTAGAAGGCATTGCCCAAATCAAAACTAAAAAATTGATCTCATTGTCAGAGCAACAACTACTGGACTGTGATAACAGTAACAATGGGTGTAATGGAGGTAACATGGATAACGCCTTCAACTATATCATAGAAACCAGGGTATCGCTACCGAAGCCGATTACCCATACCAAGGAGTTGCTGGAACATGCCAGAGTGAGATGAAACAACCCGCTGTTCAAATAACCAATTTTAAAGATGTACCTGCAAACAGTGAAGAGCAACTACTACAAGCCGTGGCCAACCAACCTGTGTCAGTTGCCGTGTCTGCCAATGATAACTTTAGGTCATACATGGGAGGTATATTTGAAGGACCATGTGGAACCGATCTCAACCATGCGGTTACTGCAATTGGTTATGGGACGAGCGAAGACGGCACTAAGTACTGGTTGATCAAGAATTCATGGGGTCAGACATGGGGAGAGAATGGCTACATGAGGTTGCGGAGAGAAAGTGGTCAACCTGAAGGTGTTTGTGGCGTCGCGATGAAAGCTTCTTACCCAACTATGTAGTTTCAAAAGAAATTTATAGAATCCGTTCGTGCGTGTGCTCTTCTTTTTTATTTTTTTTTGGGTCAGCTGTGTGTGCTGTTATAGTAATATTGTAGTAGTGAGTTTAAGCATCTCGTTTTCCCATATTTACAAACTAGGTTTTTGTCTCGCTCTATTTGGTTTACGTGCCAAGTTATTTGGTTTCGTTCTTGTATTACAACCCAATCAATCAATCAATGATTAATAGACTTTATATATTATGTTATGATGGATTAGTTATGTCTTTTGTTACGTGAATAAAGTCATCCAACTTAATTTTTCTCAGTTTTGAAACCTTTCTTTTCGGGTGGCAAAAGGTGTATCCTGATTTGAGGCGACAAGTTTTTTTAAAATTAATTAATTTTTTTTATTAAATAGTATAATCATATTTGAATTTGATTTTTCAGGTGTTTTAGAATGTAAAATTACTTATTAATTAAATTATCATAATCATTTTTGTTTAATATTTCTTTTTAAATCAATAATAAAGTTAATTTGTTTAGTCTTTACTGAGGTATTGTTAAATAAATAAGATTGTATTAATTTTAGTTTTAAAAACTATTTTTCGTTGAAGCAACTATATTGTTAATGCTATACATAACACACACAACATGTCTTTTATTTCATTTATTTTTTTGTTAATTTGTATATTATTTTTATTTATATGAT
>QUWT01000813.1:0-10141 GCA_004329165.1 Spatholobus suberectus | reverse complement strand
ATCGTCCTAAATCGAATAATCCAAATATTAATTTCTTAGTAAATGTTCAAAAAAAATTCTGATATAACTACGCATGGGAAAAACATCTTTTTTTGATACATGCATTTTTAAGGAGAAAAAACAGTGCCTTAATTCAAGCTAAAAAAAATTCCCACTATTATTATATATACGTAACATCTAGATTTGGCTTTTTTAAAATGAGTGAATTACTTTAAGGATAAAATAGTAATTTTAATTATTAATAAAAAATTAATAATTGATATTATTGTAACATATATAACAAATCATGAATATATTAAAATATCTATTATTAATTTTTCTTTAACAACTAAAATTATTTACTTTACTTTTATTCACGTAAGATAAATTATAAAATCCTATATACTCCACTTGGATAATCACATAAAAGTTCGTTGAATTAAACGTTGGCGTGTAGCACGTGAAAAAGAAAACAATGGTCATGATTACCAACAACCTCTCGCAATACTCGTTTTAAAAGTCTGTCCACATCTATTTTTTAAAAATGCGAATTAAGGTCAGATATGATTTTCAAAAGGGAGTATCACAATGCAAACCAGTTTAGTGGTAAAGTGGAAAACAATAGCGAAAGTCAAAGTTGCCGGCTCTTACTAATAATTCAAATGCCTTGACTACGAAAGTACATTCTATTACGAAACATCGGATAGTCAACAACTCAATTTAGAGAATGATTAAATAATTTTAATTATTAATAAAAAAAATTGTGGTGTGTGTGTGTAAAACAAATTATAAATGTATTTGTTGACTATCTCATTAACAACTAGTATTATTTATTGTATTCTTATTTATTTTACAAAATCAAATCTCAAAACTTCAATTATGGATTTATATTTTTAAATTTGAGAAAAATTATTTTGTTAAATTTACCTTCGTTGAAATAATAATAAATACGTTTTTATTTTCTTACTTTACATATTTTTTCACTTTAAAATGTGGGTATAAAATAGATGGTTTAGATAATTTTTGAATTGGATTAAAATTTATGAGTCAAAAGCAAAAATCATTAGTCCGTTTATTATTTATCAAAACTTATCAAAAAATTTAATCTACTCATGACTCATTTAGGAAAAAAAAAAAAAAGCCATCCAATTCATCCATTAATAATTTTTTGTGGATGGATTATCTAATCCATCCATTTCATACACACACTTTTTACCTGTTAACATAAATTTTTTCATTAAAATTTCTCTCCTTATAAGTGTTGTTTTTAGAAGAACCCGCAATGGATTTGTTCCTATGACCATCATTGATCCAATAATTGTACACATTGGTTTTAAAAAGAAATTAAAAAGAAAAAGATAGATGGCTTATTGACCATTAAATAATAATTGTTGATCCAGTCCGCCTAGTCCATTATGTTTTATTCTTATAATTGGTCAAATTGGTTAGATTCATGCATGAACAAATTGGACCGATGGTTACTGAATAAATAGATGCAATTATCACTCCTACTTTAAAAGAGTAAATTCCACTTTTCATTCAAAGGAGAGGGCAGAAAATCCTTTCAAGAAGTATTAATTTTAGACGAATGGTGTGAAACTACTACCAAAAAATTGGAAGACATCTGGATGGCACATTTCCACAATTTTATGGGGAAAAAAAATGCTGCCAACGTTGACCAAATTTAATTCCACATACAAGAGGATGGACAACAGTGATATGAATAGACAGAAGTTTTTGTTTGTTTTGCATACTTTCCCATCTGACGCAAACTTGAATTCATAAGAAGAGCAAAGATGGTGGCATTTTGTAAATGCAGCTCACAGCGCGTGGAAATTACCCGCTTGTGTCATACTCGGATAAAATTCAAAACAAACAAGCTACAAATGGTTGGTAAGTAGCCGAAATAAAACTGCAATAAAGATGTTTCGGTTTTTTTTCTCTATGGTGTAAACCACATGTATTTTCTACCAGGGACAATTTTGCTTGAGTTGGATAAGATCACTATGGATGACAAAGTCCTTCTTCCGAGTATTTGGCGCAGCTGTATACTCAGGATTTGAACTTAAGACCACTAGTTAAGCTGTAATAATTCATGCCAGTTGATCCACATGTTCAGTAGTAAAGATATTTTGTTTTGTTATGCCTCAGGATATCTGAATTAAAAAAAAAAATCGTAAATATGGAATGCAACGAAATTTCCATGTAATTTGGACACTCCATCAACTCCCGTCAAGTGGCAAACTTTGTCTCGTGCGTGCCTTTGGGCACGGGTTATAAAACGCGCAAGACAATATCAAAGAAAAATTAAAACCATAAAATGGTCCAAAAAGAGGCAATATGTCATTGCATGATTTACGTTGACTTTGGCCGATAATCTTACAACTATCCCCCTTTTTTTTTTTTTTTTTTCTTTTCCACGTATGGTGCAAATGAAAGTCCAAAACTGCCCAAAGTCTGTTAACCTCTGAACAGTTTATCCCCTCAAACTCCTGCCAAGTGAAAAACAAACGTCTTAGGTGTCCGGCCGGAGTGCATCAATTATGAAACGCGTAAGACTTTTGATAAAATATTTTAAAAAGTCATAATTTATTACTGTATCTTAAAATATTTTAAATGATCAAGTATAATTTTCATAGTTATAGTATTTCTAGAAATAAATAAGGACTGGGTGCATTGTATTTTATAAGACATCATTGCACAATGCACAGCACATATCAATATTAAATTCTATTGTCCAAAGTTTTTCTTCTTCTTTTTTTTTATCGTTTTCTGCTACTTAAACTCTTATAATTTCAGCAACTCTTATTAAAAAAAAAAAAAAACAAAAACTAGTCTTTAAAAAAAAATATAGGAAACTGACACCACATGAACTACACTCTGAATTTTGGCCAATAAGGATACAGTTAAAACTGTTTCTTTTCTTTTCCAAATAAAAATGGTGTCTCTGAAAGTTCAATACTGCCGAGACCAAGTGTCTTAGACCTATTTCAGGCCAAAGTGCAGATGGCGCATACAAAGGGCAGGTACTAGTCTGCCAAAGAAGAAAATTGCTGAGGCGAGCCTCTCCAGAAGTTCGGATCAAGATGTCTGGGTCAGGTGCCACTGCCATGTACATGTGCTTCTCAATATCCACCAGTTTTATAGAAGGAACCTCACCCTGCTCATACTTTCTCTCTTCTCTCATTTCAACCAGCTCACTGCATGATGTGATTTCAGCTTCACTGTAGTTATCGCTATGTTTTTCAACATTAAGCTCAAACACACCATCTTTCTTTCCAGCACTTTCCACTCCACTACTACAAGCTTTGGTTGCATTTAGATAGTCTTTACATGAATCTTGAAAAGGCAAATCAAAACCATTTCCTTTCAGGCCCTGGTCATTTCTTGCTAATGCACCATTGGTAACCTTTGCTTCTTTTGATGCTTTAATCTCATTCCATTTTTCCTTACAACATCTTGAACAGCATGCACAATCTCATGACAAGAAGTATAGGCTACGCAAATCAAAAGTACTCTCTGGTTGTTGTGGGCAGTAACTCTCATTGCCTTTTCCACAGCAACCCTGACAGGCTCAGTCAATAGCTGCATGTCTCCGATGAAATGTAATCTAACACCATATTCATTAATAAGGCTTTCTTGTTGAAGCAACTCCTCTATCTTTTCTCGCATTAATTCCATCAAGGACTGAACCTCTTTAGGCTTCCTTTTGAAGTTATCAATACTGAATGCATAGACAGTTACATACTTCACTCCCAATTCATAACAGTATCTAAGGATGGACATAAGAGCAGTAAATCCAGCCCTATGCCATCACCTTCTTCCATGTTTCTCTTCTTTGCATACCTTCGATTCCCATCCATGATGAAAGCAATATGATTTGGCACAGGACCGACAGATAAAATTGCAAACATGCATCTTCTTAGATAACAATTTAAACCTCCGAGCAAGTGCCTTATAATATCTCCAGTACTTTCCTGCATTGAACTGTTCTGTTTGAATAGTCTAAGATAAACCTGTTTAAGAAGAAATTTTCATTATAAGTCAGCACTAAGAAGAGTTAAAGCAACAACATCAATATACATGCTCAACAGAAACCTCTGAAGTATTAAATCTACATTGTTAAAGAAGAACATCAAACAGTACAGTAAATAGAATTGCAACAAGTTAAGCTTATATAATTAGTGTCTCATATCTGGTCTATTTGTAAGAAGAAATTATGACCATATTGATTGAATTCATGAATTGTTAAAAACAGACTAAAATATTATTAAAAAAAGGGTATCATAAATGGCATAGTTCAGTCACCAAAAAAAAAATGGTGCTTCACTGCTACTACTTATATTCAGCAAATCAAGGGTAATGCTTTCCTGTCAACAAATGATATTATCTTCTATTGAGGGTTTAAGCATCACTACTCTAAAAGTGGATGGAACTATAAGAGTTGGAACTCTCAGCTACTGTTCCTCCATCAGTTTGCAGCAATTTAGCCAGAGCATAATCTAAATTCTAAGGAGGTCTGTTCTTCATTGGGCATTAGGATATGGGATCATGCAAGAGTTATTTAGACTAATTATTTTTAATGCATAATATTAGCAAGTACAGATAAATATGCAGTGCACAGTATATATTATAAATTCATCTATTTTGCCAAAGAAAGGGTGTACTTCCTCAGCATGGATTAGGGAATCAAAGAATCAAGGTACCATACCAAATATTGCTCTTAGCATTATCAACCCTTGGTGTTGAGTTCATCTGTTCTTATTTATCGTTATTACTGCTACAATGTCTATTTCTAACGCTTCACTCCATTCTTGGTACAGATCATGGGAAAAAATGCATAAAAATTGGACACGTCACGAATTACAGAAAGAGAAAAAGTTTAAAAGTATCAAACTTTACTACCAATAGCATAAGAAAATATAATTTAAACTATCAGGGAAAGAATATATGTGGAAACAGTCAATATTCAAAACCTCTAATGCTGAAACAAGTATATATGATCACAAATCAATAACTTGGGGAACAAGTGGCATTTTATCAAAAACTGTCACAGTTGATGGAAAATAAAAATCTAAAATTACTCTTAAATGCAAAGTTTAATGCAACATTTCTGAACCACTATTTCCTAAAGCTCACTTAATAGTGCATCAAAACTCAATTCTCATAAATAATTCATTTTTCATATAATCAATTTATGATGTAACATTCATTTCATAGCCACTTTCCCAAATAATAATCATAATAATAACAACTGACAAGAAAGACACACCCTTTGCAAAGAACAAGATTAAAATCAATCCCCAATCTCCAACTATGCTTAACTGAAATACAGTAACATATAGAGTAGAAGTTTAGGGAATTATATTCAAAGAAGGAACATGTTCAAGGGTCAGATCACCTCCGAAGTCCGAAAATTAAATCAACAGAAAAGAAAATGCCCCTTGACAATAAACACAAGAGATCAAAAGATAAAGTAGAAAAAACTTTGGTGGAACAGTTAAGGATCAGTTTCCTTAGAGATTTTTGTCTACCCTTGACAACCAGCTTCCTGAAATCCAACTTGATCACAAGGTGTGTCTTGAGGGGGAGAGCATTGATAGGATCCCTAAAATAGCTAAAGTGTATATGGGAAGGAAGAGGGGTCACAATGTAGGGGGTCAAGACCAAGAGAAAAAATGGAAGGTTATCCACTATGTAACTAACAGCTGAGTTGGCAGCGAGGAGGGGAATGTAAGAGTGATTCTGTTGTAATGGGTATAAGGCTAAGGAGTGATAAGATCAAATTTTTTAAGGTTTGGAAAAAACTATAAAGCTGAAAAGATCAAATCCTATTCTCCACCCAACATGCAATAAAGAATCAAGATTTTCAGTCTGGGGAGGATAAAGCTTCTTTTTGCTAGCTGTGTGTTTTTGTTTCTAAATCTACAATTTTATGCAAAGTTGTAGAGAGCTGGTCCTGTGTGATTAACATTTTGAATGATGACACTCAGAACTCAATTGTTCATCCCACTTTGGTTTCATTTTTATTTATTTTTTTCCTTTTTAGTTGAATGCAATTTAGCATCACCCAAAACAGGACTGTGAATACTCAATTATTTTCATGCCAAAATGCACGTTTAAGGTCTCAATCAAAAAGACACACATTACCTATATGTGCAGAATCAAAAACAGACATCATATTTAGTTGGGGAAAAAAGATCAGCTTTCAAAGTATGTTAAACTTAGAATAAAATGCATGAAACTCCACTCCAACAGGACTGCAACATTTAGCAACTTAGATGCAGAATATTGACATTATGCATCTCTTTAATGCTATAAATTCTACTATACTAAAACAGTAACAACAAACAACGTAGACGCAGAATTTTCACAAGAGAAATCTTCATTTTAAACTAGATAAATACAAATAAATCAAATACATATAGAAGAAAAAAAGGGGCCAACCTCTGCAGTCAGTGCTTGATAACAGAGCCTTCTCAAACACCTGCGATTTTACTCAACTAAATCTGCTTGGTTTGGTTCCTTGAACAACCCTAATTCTGAAAGAAAAGGTTATGAGTATGCTCAGTTCAAAGGCAAAAAATGCAAGAAAATTAAGAACATGCAAATGATCATAACTTGCCGTAATTCCAACTAATAATTCAACCTATAAGTCTGGGGGTTGGGACTTTCTCATTTCCTAAATGTAAAGCCTAATATATATATATATATATATATTAGCTATGACTACAGACCTATCATGAATTAACAATATAATACTTCCCATTGGTTAACAAATTGTCTAAAATACAAACATTTTTTCTTCAGACACACAACACAATAATCCCTACATAGTCTTTATAATGCTCCTTGTGCTTGCTCCTACTGCTCCTCGGCCCTCGCCCATACATATGCAAAGATGAGTATAATTTTTTCACTTAATTTCAAGAGATGATGAGTTGACAATTTAGCATAAAAATAGTGTCATAACACACAATCCACTTGTACGATACCACTTTACTTAAATCCTAATGCAAAGACAATAAATAAGACTCTGCGGCCAAGTTTATGTAGGGTACAAAATCAATCTAATGACTACTCCTTTCAACTCTATCCATCAGCTTTTATCTTGTAAGCAAATGTGGATTGCCTCAATAAATGCAGGAAAGGAACAAAATGTATTTAAGAAAGGATTTAATTAGAAACAAGAATTTCCATGTTAGCTTTCTAAACCAACAAATAGGTACCTGCTACTAGACTAAGCCAAGTTCACCATATCAGAGCAAGCATTTAACTTAATTAATTACATTGGATAAGGTGAAAATACTTAATTAACCAACAAAAAAAAATGACATCCAGAAATGGTGAGTCCAGAGAGAGTACGTAAAACAAATTCAACATGTTAGAGAGACACAGACAAGAAGAAAGGGTATGCCACAAACCAAACTCTTGAAACCATAAACCAGGAGAGAGGAGACTCCTTATAGAAGGTAGAAAATATCTATTTCTGCATGTTAGAGAGACACAGGTAAGAAGAAAGGGCATGCCACAACACCAAACTCTTGAGAACCATAACCAGGAGAGAGGAGACTCCTTACAGAAGGTAGAAAATATCTATTTCTGCTTTAAAAAGATTCTGCACAAGGTAACACCTAACAATCATCATATATGTTTACTTTCAAAGGCCAAAGATACTGTTAACTACCAACGAAAATTCACAACTACTGTGTTTAGAATCATTGGCAAAATAGTACATAGCAAGGGTGGCGATGTCTAATTGTACAAAGAACATATCACATATTATTTCAGACTACCATAACAAGTAAAACATCCCTATATTAGTCGAGTTTGGGTTGCATAAGGGTTGGTGATGTAAGAAATGTTCTTGAAAATCGGACTTCAAGTCCCTGAATGTACATGTTCATTAGTGTTGAACAACAATTACAAACTGACATGTTTTAGGCTCGAGAAGGCGATCCTGATAATTACAACGACAAACTAACAATCGCATTCCTTCCAACATAACCGGGTAGACAATCAATCACCCTTAAGAAAATCCCATACTAGTGAACTAATAAGATCATAAAAAAGACTATTGAAAAAAGTCTGCACTGAACAACCAGACTACTAAAAAAAAAATAAAAATCACACTTTAGTTTCATTCATGCATTCCTTCGAACACTTGACAGGCACAAGAAAATCAACTCTTGTTCCAAGATCAAATAATTTTCACAGGCTCTAGAAATCTGTCTTAGAGCACCTGCCAGTGACCGATAATTGGTATAATAGATCAAAACACAACACACAACAAGAATACGCAAGGAAACAAATCATAGTCAAAAGGGAAAACCATCTTTTAATAGAAAATAAAAAGGACGAAATGAAAAAACAGTTAACAGAGAAGAAAACATTTCAAGTAATTTAGAAACATGGAGGAGCAGACGAAAATTCCTCACCTAAAATAAAAAAATAATAATAAAAAATTCTTGTCTCCTGTGTCACAGAGAAGATCGAGGGAAAATTTACATGTGGTCTGAATTGAAGCAAAAGCCCACAGGGTTTGAGACCAATTGGCTCGCTCCATCGTACTCTAAACACGTTTTTAATCCCAAACTGAAGTGAATAATTGCCATAGCTGACGTGGCAAAAGTGTTTACGGTGGATCTTATTTGGTGAAAAGAACAACATGGATTTGTCGAATGTGGAGTTGTTTGTTTGATAAATGATAAATTAAAGCATATCTAGAGAACAAAAATATCAGTGGTCAAATCTGACCGTTGAAGAAGCAATTAACTTGCATGCAAGTCACTAACCGGAAAAAAGAATAAAATCTTATGTCATCGAGATTGAAGACAGATCAGAACCTAAATCATTGACAATTTTCAATTAAGCACATCCAATACAACAATTGTCTAACTGACAGGTATTGTTATGATGGACTAACATCAAGAATTTAAAAACACTAAAACGAAGAAGCACCTAACATGATTCCTAATATTATAAAAAAAAATTAAAGAAAAAGTGGGGGAGAAGAGGGAGGAAAGAGTTGAGTTTACACTTAAATAAGCACTTGGAATCAAGAATTTAGGGCATATTTCGCAACTGTTTTTTTTTTTTTTAAGAATAAATAAGATTTACATATGTTTTTAGTTTTTTAAATTTGAAACAAATTTGTTTTTAGTCCTCAAATTTAAAATTGATCATTTTAGTATCTATAATTTGAAAAAAAAAAAAAACTTGTTTTAGTTACTTTGTTCAAACATCATTAGAGACTTTACATGGCTAACGAATTATAAGTTACTTACACAGTAATTCACGATTTTGCATTCTTATTATTAAACATCCTACCACATGTGTTTTTCTTTCAAAGTATTCATTCGAATGACGTTTGAGCAAAGGGATTAAAACAGGCTTTTTCTTTCTTAAATTACAAGAATTAAAAAGATCAATTTTAATTTGGAGGACCAAAAACACTTACTTCAAATTTGAGAGAATAAAAACATATTTAAGTCAATAAATAATATATCACTTCATACTATCATTTAATTTAAATATATGGTTGTGTAGGCTAAATTTGTTAATTTTTATAATAATTATTTTAAAATTTATATTAAATAGAATTTTTTATTAATTAACTTTTACACTATCATTGCATATTTATTAATTTTTTTAGAAAACAGATTGTAGTTTTTGAAAAAAAATAAAAAAAATTATTTGATGATGTGTTTTTTGTTAATTATTCCAAAAATCAAGAAACTAAAAAGTGTTTTTAAAATTAAAAAAATAGAACAATTTTTTAATACTTTTCAATTCTTGTTTTGAAAATAAGGAAATTAAATTGTAACATTTAAATCTATTCCTATATTATAAATTTAAATCCTCTTCTTGAATGAAAACATTATAAGGAACTATTCTTCAACAAGAGTATTTTTAGATGTTTTTCTTAAATAATAGTATTTTTAGCAATTACTATCACTCTCGTTGAACCACGTGTATTATTCTAATCTCATTATTGAACATTTATATTTATTTTTTAATTTTTCCTTTCAAATACTTTTTAATTTTAACTTTAAATTTAATTTTATTCAACACTAGCCAAAAAATTATTCTTTCTCGGCCATCTGAAACCACACTCTTTTTATTTTTATTCTTATACTTGATTGTTTTAACTACCTTTCTC
>QUWT01000812.1:0-16087 GCA_004329165.1 Spatholobus suberectus | reverse complement strand
CTTTCTCTTTTCATTCTTCTTATCTTCGTGGCCGTGTGAACAAAGAATCAGATATTACGATTTCTTCTTCTTCTTCTTCTCCATTATTATTACAATTTACACATCTTCACTTTCTAAGTTTTTGTCACTTTCTTCAGCCGTAAATATCCATTGAACAACTTGAATAATTGTTGTTATTATATTTTTTTTGCTTTGGGTGCATATAATTGCACATTAATAATTGGTGAAGCTACTACTGAGAGATATATGCATATATATTTTAATTACCTGTTTGGCACTTGCGCGTGTGCAGATCCAAGTGCTGAAGTTATAGCTCTGTCACCAAACACACTAATGGCCACTAACCGGTTCATATGTGAAATCTGCAACAAAGGGTTCAAAGGGATCAAAACCTTCAGTTGCACCGGCGAGGCCACAACTTGCCATGGAAGCTTAAACAGAGAACCAGCACAGAAGTTCGAAAGCGGGTTTATGTTTGTCCAGAACCTTCGTGCGTCCACCACAACCCAACAAGAGCACTTGGTGATCTCACTGGCATTAAAAAGCACTTCTGCAGAAAGCACGGTGAGAAGAAGTGGAAATGTGATAAGTGCTCAAGAAATACGCCGTCCAGTCTGACTGGAAAGCCCATTCAAAAATTGCGGTACAAGGGAATACAAATGTGACTGTGGAACCATCTTTTCCAGGTTGATACATACACGTATAAAACTTCTACGTCAATCAAATTATATATATATATATTATATGAAATTTGACTCATCAATATTCATCCATGGTTTTCGTGCATAAGCTGCATGCAGTACATATCCTTTATAAATAAAATGTTACATGGGGTCCTTCTTTGACCACACACCCCTTTGTTGACTTAAAAATGAATTACTTACTTTTCACCCTTGAATTTATTTGCGTAAACATTTTTTAGGTTAGTTTATCTGTTTTTGAAAATTTCTCTCTAGTTATAATATAATAATCATATACATGCCGCCATTGATTAAGCATCAACAATAAGCAATTAAGTAGCATCTATAATATATATTATTTCTGCATAAAGAAATATAGAGAGAGAGAGAGCGCAAGTCTTTCTGGTCTACAAGGAAAGTCACTATAAATATATATTAAATTTATTTGCGTCAGTCAAGATTCCTGGTCTAAGACACTTTTTACTTCATAATAATAGTAATGCCCATGCATGGTACTCAGAACAACTGTATATATACATATATATCTAGTTGACATTATTTATATACGGCTCGTGAATCTGCTCTCTCTTTGAACTTCCTTAATGCATGCCTCATAAATTACTTACTGTATGCTTCTTATTGATTTATCTTTGCAGAAGAGATAGCTTCATTACGCACAGAGCTTCTGCGACGCGCTGGCTGAGGAGACAACAAAGCCAACGAAGGACAATTGTCAAAGATGGGTCCAAACTTGCAATGCCAGCCAAT
Source organism: Spatholobus suberectus (assembly GCA_004329165.1). Classification (NCBI taxonomy): domain Eukaryota; kingdom Viridiplantae; phylum Streptophyta; class Magnoliopsida; order Fabales; family Fabaceae; genus Spatholobus; species Spatholobus suberectus. The sequence goes on along the minus strand of QUWT01000812.1, from coordinate 14,639 downwards.
GCCAAACCTCGTTTCCTCATTACCAATCAACACAACTGTTCCCAACCCACAAATCGGTGGCACCTCGGAGTTCAACCATTCTGATCTCAAGCACCCTCTATCACTCCCACACGAGCTCATGCCAATGCCTGCACCAAAACCACCCTTCAACAACAACATGGCCGCAGGAACACTGTTCACGAGAACCCTTTCGTCCACCTCCTCTCCCTCTCTTCAACTAAGCTCAAACATGTTCGAGGAAAACGGGCTCCACCTGGCCGCGGGGTCGCCGCACATGTCGGCCACGGCACTGCTGCAAAAAGCCGCGCAAATGGGAGCGACGGTGACAGAAAAAAACCTTCGCCACAAACATGGCACCGCCAACGTTTGGTGTGCTGCAACAGCAACCAAATGGACAACCCTTCGTGAACCAGTACATGCACGGTGGCCAACAGGATGTCAACATTGCTGCTCAGTATAATAATTTCGGTGCAAACGGGATGGCGGGAGGGAGCGTTGGGATGAACGGTGTGGATATGTTCAACGCTATTTTGGATCAAAGCAAGGCTCTGTCGAAGATCATAGAGCAAAACAGTCGAAGCAGTGGTGGAGGACCAACGAACGGAGGGTCGAGTAGTGCCATCAACGTTGGTGGAAGTAAAGGAAGTGGGGATGTGTTGACTCTGGACTTTTGGGAGGAGGAGGTGGGGGTGGGGGTGGGGGTGGTGCACATGGAAATTTCTATGGTGGTGCTCAACAAGGGAAACCGGTGCACCGGATGAGGTCTGGAGAAATTGGTCTAGTAAGAACGCAGCAGGGTTTGAATCATTTTCAGCAACGAGCAGCATTTGAAAGAAAAGACCACCCCGGCAGGGAATAGTCAACTTTTTTAGAGGGTGGAATTTTCAGCTGAGTTTGGTCGTTATGTGCTTGTTTTTCTTTAACTAATCCTCCCTTTCGGCCACATATAGCATAGAAATCGTGCAAGAAAACGAACGTGCCTTTCTAAAGAGGAAGACGCATTAAATCGTCGACAGTGGTCGGTTTTACCATCACGAGCCAGCCAGTGTAAAAGTGCCCTTCGATCCCGTAAATTGTGTTCAATGTTAAATTAAGGATAATGTCAATTTCTGAAACACTTTTTTATAATTCATTTTTTTTTTTCTCTTTATCACATTATCTATCTTACTCTATATTTTCTCTCTGTCTCTCTCCACAAAATATTTTTGTGAATACGAATATGTGACAACAAAAAATGTTTCCTTTAATTTTGAGGTGTATTCTTATATATATGCGTGTATGTAAAAAGATAAAAGAACAAGAAATAGAATAGAAAAAAGTTTAGTGGACATCAAATTATTCAACACTTAGAAAAGAAAAAAGTACTGATATTATAAGTAATATAATATGATAAAAAAAAAGAGATAAAAAAATAATGTATATTGATGAAGTGATGATAGAATACTTGTATGATGTCACACACACGGTGTCAATTATTTGATCTTCCATAATGAAATATTCTACACAACCTCGGGTCCAATAAAGACCCAACATAACTACCCACCCATCCTGATTATAAATTCATATCTCATGAATTTGTCTAGGAAAAATAAAAAGTTAATTAACCAAAGTTGATAAGAATGTAAATAATGGGAATAATTAACAATAAAAAGATTTTGAGCTTCAATGAATCAAAAATCCTTATAAAAGAAAGTGTATTTAAAAGAGTGTGTTCTTAATATTTTTCAAATTTATATTTTAAACTTGATTTTTAACTCTCTCTTTTTTTGTTTCATATAGGTATCCTCCTTCGAAAAACAATTTTGATTGAGGCATAGTCAGACATTAAATGTAGGCACCTCTTCCAATGAAGATTGTTTTGTACAATTGTTGCACTACCAAAGTCCTAACATCGAGCCAGCCCAAGGTGTGGTGTCACGACAACATGTGGTCTTCTTCCCTTTCAGGAATGCAATTCACATCACATATCCATGGACCATTTCCCTAGTGCAACATGGGTCCTCTATGCAAAAAGCAAAGGCAAGTATGGGAGCCAGCTCAAGGCACTGGCAGATTGTCCCACTAGGCATTGCTACCTAACTCACCATCCATGCATATGTGTGTATGTTGTGTGTGTGTGATGAGCTCTTTCACATGTAGGCATCTCTTAATGTATATGAAATTATGCTTAATCATCTACTCATTGGACATCAAAGTGTTTGTTGGTGGTTAGCATTGCTACATACCTTCATCAGATACCTTCACCAACAACTATAGTTGAAGTGCCCTTAGCCAATGTCCAACCACTTGACCAAATATGAGGTTCGCACAAAACAAGAACTAATCTACTTTGTGTAAGATATTATTGTAGAAATAACATTACCCTAAAAGCCATGGCAATCATTATATATACATCCTTCAGTTCACGCGCACACACATCATGTAAACCACACGTATCTTTCATAGAAAGTAATTTTGTTCAAGTTAGGAATATTCACAACACAGTAGCGCTAACTTTCTTAACGTTTTGTTTTTTTCTCATACATAAGGCTTCATTTTAAGACCTTAAGGGACATTTGGTAAGGGAAAGTTTTTTCATATCTTGGAATTTTGATTCCTAATAATTATGAATATTGGGTATCATGATATTTGGAAGCAGTTAAAATTTGGTTAACTATAAACATGTTAGGAAATTTTACACATATTTATTAGAAAGCAAAGATTCCTATATATTTGTTTTCAATAGAATTTTTTTGGATATATAGGTGTTTTTTTTTTTCAAAAAATCCTTTCGTTAAATAAGTTCATTATATACAACTACTTTAAAACTTTATCATTTTTCAAATATCTTTTATTTATCATAAGAGAATCTTTATTATGTAAAGCAAATTTTATTATTTTTGAAATAAAAAAAAATTATGAAAATATTTTTTTACTTGACAAGGTATCCTCCTACTCCTACATATTTTAGAATGCAATAGAGAAAACAAAGTTACATAATTCTCACGTAGATTCAAAATGGTTTTCACCGGCAACTTATTCTTAGAATTTGAAAAAGTTAAGAATTATCAAGTTATCGTAACAGAAACACTCTTCTAACAAAAGATTTTCGCAATAACCAATCAGGAGGTGGATCTAAAATGGTTATCACTTACAACTTAATTTTGAGAAACATTTAATTTAAAATAATTAAATTATTGACTTAATTGTATTTTTTATCCCCCCAAAGTTTACAATTTTGTGAATTTGTCACTCTAATATTTTTTTTGCAACCTTGCCTTCCAATTTACAAAAATATTGCAAATATTGCCCCTAAGTAAAAAAACTGCCACATAAAAAAAAGAAAAAACCGTCACAAAACTGTCTTAATTGTGACATTTTGAAAGAAAAAATCGTCACAAAATGTCTTAATTGTGACAATTTTTCTATGTTAGGACAAAATTCACAATATTTTTTAAACTAGGGCAAAATTCGCGAAAAAAATTTTGGGGTGGCAAAGTTAGCGAAATTGTAAAACTTTGGAGGCAAAAAGTGGAATTAAACTTAAATTATTTTATAAGAAATAAATTTAAGAATAATTAACTTTATGTAAATTTTATTTGAATTTCTTATGTAAATTATTTAAATTTTATTATTATTAGTTTTGTCTAAATGATTATATGAAAAACATGTAAAAAAAATTATAATTTATTATAATATTTTCTTTTACGTAAAATAAGATATACTTTAAAAATTAATTTAATCAAATTATAGGTTTGGATAAGTTTTGTTGTAAAAATATTTTTTAAAAAAATTTAAAATTATAAAATATGTTGGTGTGATTATTAATATTTTGTACTTTGTTTTTTAACATCACACGATTTTCCATTCTCTCTATTTTGGATTTTTTTTTACAATTTCTACTAAAATATTTCTTCAATGTTTTGACAATAATAACAATAAACGATTTGTAAAATAGATTTTTATGAATTAAAAAATAAAAAGTATTTAAAATGTATAATATTTAATTTATTACAAAAAACACAAACTATATATTTTATAAAAAAAAATATTTTTAAAATTATAATAAATATATTGAGAATATTTATTATTTTTATTCTTAAATTTAATTATTTATTATATTAATAAGAAAATGTTTCAAAACTTTATATAGTGTATTGGGTGAGCTAATAAGGATATTGTGATCTTTTCATATTCTTGGAAATCAATGTTTCCTATCAATATTTTTTTTAATATTGCATATTAAACATAAGAGATTAACATGTCTAATTTAGATTTATGGAAAACTATTTTTTTTTTCTTGCCAAACACCCTAAGGGGAATGTAACATGTACCATTTGAACTAACCAACCAATAATATATTTTATAGAGAGAGGGACTAACAGTTATTGAATTTTAATTATGCAATTAAAATTAAATATTGATAAAAAATTATAGTTTCGAGATTTTTTTTTTCATAACTCACCCTCTTAGTAATACATTCGCAGATATATGTGTAGGCAAAATATTAAATGAATGCACAAATTGTTCGGAATTCCGTGTCATACACACTTTGATTTCATAGTAGACATTATAGAGATAGAGGAGAAACTTATCATGTGAGATCTGATTTTGACCATATAAATTATTCTCAGACGTTAAAATTAATGGAAAGAATTAAGAATTCTCTATTCATGCGCACTTTGATTTTTTATTGTATACAAAGATAGAGAGAGGGGGGAAGCTTATCACGTGAGAGAATTAATTTTTACCATATAACCAAAATAAATTATCAAAATTAGATTTAAGTTAGATATTTATACTTTCAAGATTAATTTTTCTAACAATTCATGCATAGTCCAAAGAAATATGTTACATATACAACAATTTATACAACAACACTCTTTATGTCTATATTTCTCCACCAATATAAAATGTAATAAATGATATGCAGAAGAGAGATAAATACAAAAAATATTATTATGCAAATTGTTATATGAGTTGTACAAATAATATTATTTGTGGAAATCTTCCCAATGAACGCAAGAATTAAAACGAAGTCCAAGGCTAATTTATGCAGTGGCTCTTGATGACCCGAAGGAATGACAACCCCATAAAGCAGATAAGAGCTATCCCATTCCAATGAAGAGCCACAAAACATGCCAGCGTGGACGACCAACCAGAATCCACCACTTGATTATTTTGTCTTGGAGTTGGATTGCACCCCATTGTGATTGAAACCGGATGGAAGACGTTACTTAAAAAGGTTACAATGGCTAGCTAGCTAGCTAGCTACGTGGCCACCAAGTAGGGACAGAGTAGAGTGTATGGCGTAAATTAAATTTTGCATCGATAGAGCACGACAAGTGCCCTGTTATTTAGAATAGAACATGGGTATGGCAGTGCAAGCCAGGTTTTGGGGCATGGAACCCAATTCGAATAGCCCAATGTTCCGGCGATCGTTTCAAATTCAATGAGGGAGTGAATGGAGAGCGGTCTCCAGCGGAGGGATTTGCACCATTAGCCACGAAATTTCAGAGGCGGCTTCTTGTGGGCGTTGGGTCAGCTTCACTTGTGGCCGTGGGTGCAAACTTTGGTGGCATCACCAGTTTTCTTCTGGGTTTGTCACCACAGAGTGGCCGTAATCTGAAGCTGGATGTGCTTTATCCCATTGGCGGCTACAGCCGTTGCTTTGACACAAAGGAAGGATTCGGTAATTCGCTTTAAAAATTCATTCGTTATATTAAAAAACAAACCATTGTATAAAGAAAGGAAAAGAAAAATTCATTTTTTATGTATATATATATATTTGGATTTGGATGATCAGAATTCATATACCCAGCAAATTGGGTCGGAGATCAGACGCTGCTGTATCGAGCTGCTAAGAAAAGAGAAATGGAACGATCATTGGATCCTCCTCCTCTGAATGTACGTCGGCGTTCTAACATCAATGAACCGGTTGTTGCATTTGGTCCCCCCGGTTCCACTGGCGAACTCAATGTTAGTGTGATTGTTTCACCTGTTGCTCCAGACTTCTCGTGAGTATGAGCAGTAGGAACTCGTAAATTTCAGAGATGACACTTCACTTTATTAGTTATTAATTACCCAAATGGCCGACTAAAAGAATTATATATTATATATTAATAAAAAAGAAAGAATGACTTTTCACTTTTTCCTTTCAGCGAAAGTCTTGGGTCTAAAGGCGCATTAAAAAATAAATGAAAATTTATATAGAGTTTGCCAATCATCTGTCTCATTTGATATTCTCTTTTTAATAAGTATACTAATACTAATTATTAATAAAAAGAAGATTGACAGCTTGTATTTCTAACCTTTTTCACTAGGATTGAAGCATTTGGAGGGCCAGATGAGGTGGGTGAAGCCGTGATTCGAAGCATAACAGGATCAGGGCAACGCCCTGAAGTGAAGGGCACATTGATAAAATCAAGTTTGAGGGAGGATTCCGTTAGAAATGTCAAATACTACGAACTTGAGTTCAGAGTTGAGAGCCCCTCGTTTAGGCGACACAATGTTTCAGTATGCTGCGCTTGTGGTGGTAGGCTTTTTACTTTAAATGCTCAGGCACCTGAATCAGAGTGGCCAGGATTGAAGTCAGATTTCTATAGGATTGCTATTCATTTAGCCTCACGACTTAGTGATTCAAAACGGAGCTTCAATACGAAATAAGGCCAGAAGCCAAGACCCAAAAAAGGCTTCCCTTAGGTCGACCTTGTAGCTAGTTTATTTCCGAAGCTATACTTTTGAATTGCATGGCTAGAGAATGTCACCTAAACCGACCCAATTTCCGTTTTCTGTGTGATCTATGGGGCGCCTGTTGCGAGTTCTAAACCCAAGCATTTCTTAATTTAACTAAAAGTAAGGCAGAAACAAATTTTTAACTTTGTATATATTACATGTTTCTTTTCCACTTTATGAAATAAAATACAGATTTGAAGTTCGTCATTATATGATTCTCTAACACGTCTGTAACTATTATACACATTTAAATGGTTGCCTAGGTATTTGATCAAAACTACACCGAAACATTCCAACCCATAAAATATTGCTCAAATACAACTATTGTACATAACCCCCTTTCCCGGTTCAATAACCAAACCGAATGTGGAAGTTCAAGCACAAGTAATCTGCCTCCGCTTAACCATCTTCTCATAATTCTCAGAAACCATTGCAGTCAAATTAGGGTCTCCATATCCGATCTCTGCGCCAAGTCTGACAAAACAACAGTTAAGCCGCTTCACTATTTTAGGTAGCAGTAAGAAGATGTTGACGTTGGGACAATTATTTATCACAAAAATCAACCAATAAGGAAAATAAAACATGACATTTCTGTCTATGGTTGACCTTGCTGGGGACCAGACCTAACAGGACAACTGACCAATTCCAAAATCCATGTAGAACAAAACTTAAAGCCACGGATAAGAATTATCCGCCAAGCAAAACAATATAGTTTCCATTTTTAAGGACAAGGGCGTTGGGAGAAATAGAGAAAGAACTAATGCAATTAACTAAGACAAGTGTGAAATTTGCATACTTCTGGTCAAGTACAAGTTTCTGAACTTCTTTGATGGCTGAACTTGCAGCATAAAGAGATATCTTCCCACCTGCATAAATGTCCAAGAAGTACACACCAGCACAAAGGGTCAACAAAAAAATTATATGAACACAAGCCTTGTAAAAGGAGAAAATAGGTATAGGCAAGTGGCAACAATAGAAGGAAACTTGATAATTAAATCATTTAAATTTAACTCTTCTCCCTTCTGACCTCCAATACTTGAGGCTTTGCTTCATGTTCATTGGGTAGACAACGGATTTCCTCTGCCAATCTTACAGCATCACCCAGGCTTTCCGGAGATAAGAAATCAAGGCCCAACTGAACATTGGACTGAAATATAGACATTGTTCACATATTATGAGAAATTCGACCAGCTGAGAATCCATATTGTTTCCATTAAACAAAAGAATTCCCACTTTAATTCATCAAATTTAATATTCTATGATAATTGTCACATCAGGGTTGTAATGACTAATGAATCCAGGCTAAAACCAAAGTAAATAAACATTTCAGCTCAAAAAGAAATGCAATATAAATTTAATTAAATAAGCTTATAAAAACATTTTTAATAACTTCCAAAAAGTTGATTCCTTTAGTTAAGACAAGAGAGTTAGTTCGGGCCTTTCAGAAAATTTAGAATAATTTATATGAACCTCCATATCACATTTAACTAGCCTCTTGTAAAGTTCGTCCAAGTGGGTGGGTGGGGGGTAACAACGTAACATTAACTTTGGAAAGGAGGGGTCCACCCAAAAAACAGCTATTAATGTTAGCAAAGGACTCAAATTCAATATACTTGATAGATTAACAACAGAACAAAAGTCAACTATCATTCTATCATTTGGTTTCTAATAAGCGCAATAGGAAATGTGCAAATTAAATTAGATATTCATAGATAGGAATGCTTGTTTCACTCAAGTAGCAAAAATACAGCAAAAATAGATTCAAAATAACAAAGTACATGGGGTCGGATACATGGATGTTGCATCAATCAACACCATAATGTTCTGTCATGAAGCAACTCAAGTAGATAATTGATAAGCACCCAAGCACTTGGGGAACCCTCTCTCTTAGAAGCTAGTTGTTAAGGTGGGAGAACCAAATCACTTTCGTACTCCACTGAGCATCTCATACTACTCGATGTGGGATTTAGACACCCCATAATACCCAAGTCCCTATCATAGCACTGCTCCTAAGAGCCAACATCCCAACAGCTAACACTCTACAATGCTTCACTTAGCCTTTCTAATCAACTCCTCCGTAAGTAGCCCTTTCCGAGTCACTGACAACCAACATTGATACCAATTGATAAGCACCCAAGCACTTGGAAAACCCTCCCTTAAAAGCTAGCTGTTAAGGGGAAAGAACCAAGCCACTTAAGTACTCTACCAAGCATCCCATACTATTCGATGTGGGACTTAGGCCCCATAATACCCAAGTCCCTATCAAAAACAAACAATGAAACAAAAATTGTTTACCATATAATTCAAATTACTTGAGTTATGCTAGTGTCAGCTCTAGAATGTCACCTCAGTAACTCAGCTGCTAGATTAAATATTCATAAAAACTAAAGAGATAATATTAATAATGGTAGACACTTTATCAGATGAAAATTCCTTTGTGGTTCAAGTAACGGATATAAAACTATGAAGGTCATCAATTTAGTAATTAGTATATGAAGTGAATTCATGAGGTAAATGAACTCACCTGAACATTCCTTGCTTGAAAAGGGCAACCAGCAGGAACAAATATAGCTTCCCCCAAATTCTGTTCAAATGACCAAGGCTCCACTCCTATTTAGGAAGATACTAATCACATTAAAAAGGAAGAAGACAAATAAAATTAATAGTTTTCAGAAATTTCTAGGCTACCCACAATTTAGCACATCAGTAATTCAGTACTAAGTTCCAATAATAAACAGTACACATGAGAAAATTGCTCTCAGATACCTACAATTAGGCCATATACAAGTGCTTACTATCTTTTCTTATACCAGCAAATTTATACAGAAAAAAGGTTGCAAGTGTAAAATTTAAATATGTAAAACTCTAACAAACTTTTTTAAGTAAATGAATTTATAGAGGTAAAATAGTAAATGACAAGTTTTTAAATACAAGGCAAAGCTATTGCACCTCGATTTGAAAAGAAGGGAAAGTAAGAGTTTTACGCAATATTTGGTTGGAGGTAAGGAAGGAGAAAGGAATGGATAATTGACTTAACCTTTGTAAAAAAATTTGACAAGGGGCAGGCAATTAACCCCCTTCTTATTCCATTTACCTACAAAACTAGGATGAGAACTCCACTCATTCCTTTATTTAAAACTTCCAAACCAGAATTTCTGACCATCCCTCCCTTCTGCATCAATCAAAAACTTCCCAATATAGCACTAGGGTAATGAGAGGGAATTGTTCTCCTCATATTCACTTCCCATTTAAAAATTCTTAAACTCCCAAAAAGGGGAATTACTTTACTCCTTTCCATCTCTCTCATTATCTTCATTAAAAGAAACCCTACGAGATTTTGTCAACTTAGGGGGTGTGATGGAGCTCCCAAGGGCACAGCAAGGCCCTAGGTAATTCCACCTGTATCAAACTAACTTATACCACTTCTCTATCTAGCCCTTAACAATTCAAAGAAAGAAAGAAAGAAAGAAAACATAAGATCTACCAAATTCTTCCTTCAACTTTCTTTTATGGTGTTTGTCAAGAAAAATAGCTCCATCATAAAGAGGCCATGCAACCTTGAAATCGGCAATAAAAACCAAAACAAGTTAATTAACCAATAAAAAGGGGGAAGCAATGTAATTTTAAATGTTTTTTTAAAGACTTAAAAATTCATTTCTTACATCATCTGACTTCCCAAATTCCTTCCAATGTATTTTCAAATATTTAGTCAATATTGGAACATCTTGACGACGAAAACATCCCAAAGAACTCCAGGATGTGTTTTCTCAGTGACATCTCCATTTTGTGTGACCGGAAGTTTACAATTGACCATATTACCTTCAGCAATAGAATAAATTTCAAACCCTTGATCCATAATTGACTTATTCTGGTTTGAATCCATATCCAGTCCACTACTTTTTGTACCAAGTGATGAATCAGGTGAACTCCCCCTTGAAGATATTTGAGGATCCCCACATGATTCTTTTGCCTCAGATTCCTTATAAACTTTAGCTTGTTGCATCATTTCAATTTTAGTTCTCTGCCAGTCCTTCAGCTTTACTTCATTTGTATGAACCAAAGGTACACCTGTTGAAACTCAGTAAATTTATTATTTGTTACTTTACTCATAGCCCCCTTCTTTCCTTTTCTTTCTTCAAATAAATCAAAATTCCATTATTGCACTCTAGACAAGAAAAGAAGGAGATCAGAGAGAGGGAGAGAGAGAGAACTTTAAAATATTAAACACAAATGCACACTATGTAGTAAAGTTTGGGTAAACAATCCACATGTTTAGACATTTGAATTCAAATAGCACATTCTTAATTGTCATTAAGCACTTATTGTTGACAATTTGTAATTAGTTACAAATATCAACCTGCATATATTAATATGAGAAGTAAGACCATGATAAATACATAACAAAACATAAATTAACAAGCATCAAATTGATATTAAGACACTTGAAATTTGAACAAAGATTATAAAGAAGTTGCAGTCTGTCTAGGAACCCAAATTACCATAAACTGTTGTAAAATAGTAAATTGTATCTACTCAACTCAAACTATAAAAGACAAAAAAGACCATTTCTCATCTCTCGGGTTAATGAGGATAAAGTAATATACCATGTCACGCATATTGAAGTGGAGATTTGTCACTGAATCACCTCTACCAAGTTCATCACTAATCCCATAAGATATATATATCTTGGGTCCTACATCATTCTGCAAGGAGTAATGAGGCAATTTAGCTGCAACATTGAGAAGGCCCCACTTGGAGTGAATATACTGAAGTAAAGGTAGTTTGCTGATAAACTCAGGTCTTTGATACAATAGAAATTCTTCAGACGCGCTAGGTGAAGGCCAATCCTTTAATTTCAATAACTGTGGCCAACCATTTTCATGAATAAGCCCTTCAAAGTATCCTTTCATGAACTGAGCAAGCTCGATATCAATCTGTCAATATAAAAATAACAAAATGCATCCATAATGCAGAGTAATTTAGCATAATGATGAACCAAAAACACAGTGCAATAGATAAAATCAATACAATCTCATCACCAAAAAGAGAAGAGGTATAGATATATGTGTACCTCAGACCCATCCAAGCAATCTATGGCCTTAACCATTCTGTTTTCATCTTTCATTTTCTCATCTGTGTCTCTAGAATCCCTCTCCATATGACCATTGGATCCCAGCTTGAAATGGATGACCCATCAAACACTTGCTTAACAATAATGGGCTCACCAGTTTTCCAATGCTTTCTAAAATTGCCAATCCCATCGGTTTTGATATCATCGGATGTTGGACATAAGATAATTATCATCACTAGCTTCTCTATGAGAATATTGACAAAGTCTGAGAGCATTCAGCCCAGTTTCTGGTGGATCATCAGCATTACTAATTCTGCAGCCACTAACATTTCCTCTACATTTTTCACCAACTTTGCAACCAGTTCATCTTGAAAATTCGGCTAAATTTAATGAAGAATAACCACAGCCACCATACTCCTTAGGGGGACAGGGAATACTTCCATTATCATTGGATCTCCAATGAGGACATTTACTTAATATGTTTCGATGGGAAGTTTTTGCTAGCTCTGTTAGGGGTTCTTTATGCGATCTGCAGTTGCTTCTCGAAGATCTCGACAGCAATTAAGGCACAAATCATATGAGCAATTTGGACAGCGCCGATGATAATCAGTAATAGGTATCCTACAGAAATTGCTGTAAGAAAACAAATCAAAATAAATAATGAGCCTTATACTATGTATGAAAAAGGAACATGTGCATGATGCTTCAGCACCCACTAAAACCAACAATTCTATGAAATTTGTTATAAATGTACCAGCACATCTGCTCATCTGTGTTCAATTTTATCCTCGGAAGATCTATTTCAGCACCTGAGAGAGAAACCATTTTTAAAACCTCATCAAATACTCGTTCACCACACAAAAGAAAAACAACATAGACAACCGCCACTAACAATACAAAGCTGCAAGCAATAAACCCAAATTCACCTTACACGACCTCTTTCAAGCTCAACTTCAACACTGTTCAAGTGGATCTGCTTTACCACAGAAAAGCACCGACGACGCCACGTGGAGATGCTACTGTAACTTACTAGAACAGGGTATCTCGCGTTCCGTACCTTAATCCCAGCAAAGCAGAACATCATAACAGGAAAAGAACATTACACATGCAAACCTCAAAGGCAGCCTCATCAAATTCTAAGTCGTAACACTCAAACTACCTTTATCGATTATCACTCCGCAAGCAAGGTCTTGCAATTACATATACCCGGCAAGAGGGACATATCTCTGGAATTCATTCAATGAAAAGTCCGACGTACTTAACAACAATAAACCAAATAACAGTCACAAACTCACAACCCAATGAAAGATCATCACCACTAAAGAGAATGCTAGCAACACATCTTTAAACACATTCTTCTGAAGACATTCTTTAACACACTCTTCTGAACATTCTCTACCATTGGCTTAAATATTTGTAAATCACAAAAATTTGTGAATCTCACTTCTTTTTTACCAAGTTTCGCTCGTAATTTTGTAGTTTCAATAAATTTTAACCAATAACAGAGCGTTTAAAAAAGAAGCGTATTAGAGTGTGCTGCTAGACTAAAATTCCATGCTCACCATGTTGATATACAGGTATCACAGTATCCCCTCCGGTCACACCGGAGGCACCAAGTAACCCGGTCCCGGTCATTCCTCCGGCACTGATGACAAGTCTGCCCGCCATTTTCGTCAGAAGAACCAGATGTCCCATCAGAATATTCCTGCCACACAACACAACGTTCCAAATTCAGCACAGTACACTACACTTGGCATCAAAATGGAACCCAAACTCAACTCACAGTGGTGGCATTAGCATCCAAGCTCCTCCGCGATCGTTTGCGCGACGAGTCCGGCGGGGAATCATAGTTGACCCAATTGTCCTCTTCATAGAGAGGCGCATCCACATCAGCATCCACGTCATCATCGTTGTTGTTGGGAGCGCGTCTCGCGGAGGAGGCCCTTCTCGCGTCGCGCTCGGGCGTGTAACGAAAGTGGTTCTTGGAGAGCTTCTTCTGAGAGTGGCTTATGGGGAGAGGAACGTCGAAATCGTCGCTCTTGCTCTCCAAATAAATGTTGTCAGACTCGCCCAGCGACTGCGACTGCGACTTCCGCTTGGCCTTCTTGAGGTTCGCCCTCATTGCGGAATTCGCCGCCCGCTTCTTCGCCTGGATGTAGTGCTTCTCGCACACCGTCTTGTCCGGCATCGACATCGCCGTGCACCGCCACTGCTTCCCGTCGGACCTCTTGCACCGCAAGTCGTCGGGGATTCCCGCATTCTCCTCGCCGTTCGCCGATCGCGCGTGATCCATCTGAAGAGGAACCCTAGCTGAGAGGGAGCGAAAACAAACCCATTTACCGTGGTGGAAGAGGGTCGCCGAGAGAGGAATTGAATTGCGAGTGAGTTGAATGTGTGAGGGTGGTTGTTGCGGTAATTGCTCGGAAATTGAGGTTGCAGCGGCGGCGGCGGCGGAGTCGGTTAGTGTTGAAATGGAGACAGTTGTGTTGGGTGCGATAAGAATCTCGAAAAAGCTTACATACAGTAAACGATGGCCAGAGAGGGGATCACCCTTCATGCGCCTGCAACTCGAACGGTAAAAAAGATAATAAATTATTTGATTTCTTCAAAGAGTTTTAATTTTCATGTGTAGGAGGGGAAAGACTGTGAATTAATTAAAACTATGTTACTTCATAAAAAAATTAGAAACTGCGTTAAGTATATTTTAAAATAATTATTACAAGGTGAACAAATTTATAATATATGGTAATTTATGATTAAATAATAATGTAAAAAATGTTATTATATCGGTATATTTTAATTAAATTTATCTTCAAAATCTTATAATAAATTTTAATGGTTTATATTTTATTTT
>QUWT01000811.1:0-85347 GCA_004329165.1 Spatholobus suberectus | reverse complement strand
AACAATGCGTCCTACGGCGGAACGAGGTTCCACGTGGGTGCTGCTAGTGCCTACTGGTCGGTGTTTAAAATACTAATATAGTATGACTAGTGGTGGACGACTGCAATTAACGGCATGTAATGGGTAACGGACTTTTATTTCTGGGTAATGGGTAACAGACCACTGCAATTAACGGACTTTTATTTTTGCGTAATGGGTAACGTACACCCCATTATCAGATATATATATATATATATATATATATATATATATATATATATACACATTAAGTAATGAAGTTATTATTGGACAAAAACTTATATATACAGTACTTTAAATATTGTTGGTGTTATTCTCTAATTAAAATTAGAGTTTCATTTTGGTAATTTGAATAATTATTTAATGCATTTGAATTATTGAGATATAATCTAATTCTAATTGAAGAACAGTACTAGCAATACTTAAAATACTGCATATAAGTTTTTTTCCTTATTATTATAATGTCTGTGCTTTTTTAGGTGTCATTGAAAATTTGAGTTTAATAATTATGTACTGTTAGTGTAAAAAGTTTTACCTGTCAATCAATCAGAAATTACCATTGATATGACTTTTAAAGTATTTATTATAAAAGTCAACAAACTTATAATAAATGGTGGTTTGTAATTAGATGGCAGTTTAAAATTACTTTACACTATCAGTACATGGCCTGTTTTCTCTTAAAATTTTAATACACAAACCAATAAATATAATAAATTTTTCTGTTTTTTCATAAAATAGTTTTAAACTTTCCTATTGTATCTTTTTTATTTCTACTTTATAATAATGTATACTCATTGTAAATGTATAAATTAGTTAAAATTAAATAAGAAGTGAGGGTATAATTGACAAAAAAGTAATTAATGTTATCTTGAATTTTAAAATAATAGATAAATAAGAACAAAAATTTCCTAAAAAATTAACAATTAAAAAAGAACGAAGGTAGTATTATATAACTAACTTTATTGTCCATTTTATTTTTATTTGTAGAAGTGAAATTGAGTGTACGAAAATAATATCTCTATTTCTTCTGAACCGAACATTATTGTTTCATCTCATACGAAAACCGATTCCGTAAACCATTATTTTAAGCGTAATAATTTAAAAATTAATAAATAATTTCTTTATTAAAGTTCTAGTAAAAATATGTTGAAAATATTAAATATTATATTTTTCAATAAAAAATTATTTTGATTTTTTAATTGTTATTGAACAAATAATGATTAATAAAACCGTAAAATAAAGAATAAATTTTGTACTTGTGTCATACTTATTTCTTTGCAATTAATTTTCTTCATTTAGTACTTTTTTATTTTTAAAGGTGTGATTATTTGGTGGAACTGATTAGTGAGTAGTAATATGAAAGTGGTGGTTTGATGCAGGTTTCCCCATGTGCCCGGAATATATTCAGATGAACAAGTGGAGGCGTGGAGAAATGTAGTGGATGCCGTGCATGACAAAGGCAGCATTATCTTTTGTCAACTTTGGCATGTTGGCCGTGCATCTCATCCAGGTAACGTACCCCTCATTCTCATCTCATCCGCCACTTTAGTGTTCATTTTGGGTCTGACTCTTCTAGAGGAAGAATTCGCTTTTGAGAATAAAATAAGTAACTTTGGTAGTTAAGTTACTCTATTGATATTAATTAATAGTATATATATAGCAAAGTATGTATTTGATAAATATTAATAATTGATTTTCTCACCAACTTACTTTACGTAATTCACTTCGGATGAACTAAATCAATTTATTTTTAGATTTTGACATAACTTATTTTAATGAACTGCACCGAAGGTTATGATATGTTATTTTTTTATTTTGCATTTGCTTTTGAGTTATCTGTTTGTTCAGTGATTCACTCATTTTGCACTTTCATTGAGACAGTATATCAGCCTGGTGGGGCTCCACCCATTTCGTCCACGAGCAAACCCATATCGGCGAGGTGGAGGATTCTCCTGCCCGATGGGTCCTATGGCGTGTACCCAGAGCCTCGTGCACTTACCACTTCTGAGATACCTGAAATTGTGCAACATTATCGCCAAGCAGCAATTAATGCAATTCGAGCAGGTTACTTTCTTGAAATTTGGTTCCTAAAATCAAACAGTAACCAATGACTTTAATACTAAGTAGTCTCAATTAAGATTATGTTAATGTATGTGTTGAGATGCAAAGTGTCTTTATTTAGATTGTCATTATGACATTATATGTAAATGTATACACGGTCTGCTTCCCTTGCTTCATTTTTTTTTTGTAATTTCTAAGAAAATAAAAGGGAGAGACATGATAGTGATGATATGCTGCGTTTTTTAATTCTCCTTTCGTCTCATTTTTTAAGGACTTCATAATAGATTCCAATTCATAGTGAAAGAAAATAAAGTTGGCCTATCGATGCATCCTAGTGTTAAAATGTCACATAATGCTTTAATGAGCTTCACAATAAAGAGAAATAACTGCACAATACTTCAAAACCTACGAGATTATAGACTAATACATCATTAGTTTCTGTGATACTTTAGTGGGGGGTTGCTTCTCAAAGCAAAAGTTTTGTGTCGAAGCTGTGAAATAGTGACCTACTATTTCTAATAAGCTAATGCTTTCTTTAAATTTCTACGCCAGTTTCAATGCAGCTGGATGGAGATTAATTAATCTAGATCTATTGCTGTGGATTTC
Source organism: Spatholobus suberectus (assembly GCA_004329165.1). Taxonomy (NCBI): domain Eukaryota; kingdom Viridiplantae; phylum Streptophyta; class Magnoliopsida; order Fabales; family Fabaceae; genus Spatholobus; species Spatholobus suberectus. The sequence goes on along the minus strand of QUWT01000811.1, from coordinate 82,662 downwards.
TTAGATGACTAGCTTGTGCTTGTTTGTTAAATGGAACACAATTCAAACCAGGTTTTAACGTTTAGTTTTCAGAAGCTGAAGACAAAAGAACTTTACCATCATTCATTGTTATTTGGCTATTAAGGCATATGATGAAATGTGACATATACACAGGTTTGATGGAATCGAGATTCATGGGGCACATGGGTATCTCATTGATCAATTCTTAAAGGATGGAATCAATGATCGAACAGATGAATATGGTGGATCACTAGCAAACCGGTGCAGGTTCCTAATGCAGGTGGTTCAAGCTGTTGTTTCTGCTATTGGGGCGGAAAGAGTTGCTGTCAGAATTCACCAGCAATCGATCACCTGGATGCCATTGACTCTGACCCACTTGGGCTAGGCTTAGCAGTGGTTGAGAGACTCAACAATTTCCAGAAAGAGGGGGCAGAAAACTCACTTATCTTCATGTTACTCAGCCTCGATACACAGCTTATGGCCAAACCGAGTCAGGTAGACCTGGCAGTGAAGAGGAGGAGGCTCATTTGATGCAGAACTTGAGAAAGGCCTATGAGGGAACATTCATGTGTAGTGGTGGTTTTACTAGGAAGTTGGGAATGGAAGCTGTAGCTCAAGGCCATGCTGACTTGGTATCCTATGGTCGTCTTTTCATCTCCAATCCAGACTTGGTTTTTAAGGCTCAAGCGTAATGCACCCCTAACCAGGTATACAGGAAGACATTTTTACACCCAGGATCCTGTTATAGGATACACAGATTATCCTTTCCCTAAACAAAGAAAGGTTGACAAGGAGCCAAGGGCACGCCTTAACTGTATTGCTTTTAGCTTTTTGAATTTTGATATTGTCATATGTATAATTGGAGTATCCCAATCTCAAGTGACTGTCTTTCATTATGAAAATTGCCTTAGATACTTTACCCCCAAAATTGCCTGACATAATTTCTTCGGCCTGTATAGTGTCTATATTGCTTGCATGCTGTATCTCTGTGCTTATTGCTGAATTACTTTGTATAATAATTTTAATCCAATAGCTGTCGGTCGCTTCTTAATATAGTGAACTATCTTCTTCTTTTTGACAGCTTGAGATTAATGATATAACCGATAAACCGGGGAAAAATATAATGCTATTTGATAGCTTCTTGCTTGGTAAAAGCTCGACACAGGCAATTGGAGCTGCAAAATGCCCGGGCGTGGCCGGGCCAGCCCAGTGGGCCAAACGTGAAAACGGGTCGGGCTGGGCCGAATTTCTAATGGGCTGTGATTTTTCTGGCCCAGCCTGGCCCTACGGGCCCATCCGGCCGGGCCATTTTGGTCCATGCCTCTTTTTTTCTTAAAGTTTTATATATTTTACAAAGAAAAAAATAAAAAAAATATACCATCGGGCCAAATAGGCCCGGTATTATTTCGAGCATATTTTTATGGGCCCGACCCAGGCCATTTTGGCCCACTTTTTTGTAGGCTTAATTTTTTATAGCCCAGTCCGTTGGCCCGTCGGGCCGGGCAATTTTGCACCTCTATAGGCAATGTAAATTTTTGTTGATTCAAGTTATTTATGGCATTACTCGTGGAACCTATTGAATATAATTTTGTTTTTGTTGGTAAAAGAAGTTTAAAATAATGTTATGAATAGAAGGGTTTTTTTTTCCTCTATGTAAAGATGTTATTTGCTCAGTCATTCACTTTTTTAACTTTTTCAATTAAATATTTTTAATATTTTTCTTTTCTTTTTTATATGTACATTTTACATATTATTCCTACAATTAATCAAGAAAATTCCCTCTCTGTAATCTCAAACCAAACTACCATATTTTATCTTTATTTAGGCTTTCTTTAGATGATTTTCTTTATAAGTACTTATAGAAGAAGAAATAAGAAATAGAAATGGAATAAGTTTCTCTTATAAGCTACAATACTTTTGCATAAGTTAAAATCAATTTTTTGGAGAGTTAAATGATTTTAACTTCTCTGAAAAGTTGCTTTCAACTTATACATAAGCTAATTTTAGTTATGAGAAGCTTTTTTATTTTTCTTTCTCATTTTTTTTTCTACGAGTGCATATGAAGAAGTTTATTCAAATAAGGTCTTATAAACTTAATCTCCTTAACTATTTTATCATTTTCAATCTACATTCTTTTATCTCTATTTCTACCTTGAATTTCAATAGTTTTTTTTTAAATTGTCAATAATTAAAAATAACTTTATATCACAACTTAAATTGTTAATTGTAAATTCAATATATATATATATATATATATATATATATATATAATTATATATTCAAAGATATTTATTGTAAATTTTAATTATAATATAATTTATATATTAAAAAATTATTTCTTATAAATTTTAATTATGTAAAAATAAATATTTCTTCTATGCAATACACCATATTTAAACACATTTTCATCAATTAAATCAAATCCCACATAGCTAAATGATGGGTATCAACCTACATATTTCTTTTTTGGTATGCAAAGCAACAATAATATTTGGTCCAAAAACTTTGTGCAAATTACTTAAAATTTTTCCAACAGGTTGATCCTAATAGGTTTAACCCAACAAATTTTGATCCTACTATTTTTCAAAAAATAATTTTGAGTAAAGTGGAGAGTAAGGTTGAATCCATAGACTAGTAAAGCTTGTTTATTTTAAGAAAACAAAAACAATAGTAAATAAAGGGGTCATTTTGAGTAGAAAATTGAATTAAAAAATAATAATAATTATTTTTTTGGTCATTAATTATGTTATAAGTACAAAGTATACACTGACTTTGTCGATGACTATCTTTTGCCTGAAACCTATCTGACCATCTTTAGTGTATTCTTTTCTTCCAATTACTTTTTTTCATTCACAAGGTTCAAACCTGAGACTTTATTTAAGAGATTCAAGTTTAGTTCTACTCAAACCAACGACATGTTGATGAAAAGAATAATAGTTAAAATGAACAACAAAATAAAGAGATTATTAAAATTCAATAATTAAAAGATTCTAGTCCAATGTGTAATCTTCACTATAGAGAACGCCAAACACATTTAGAGAAAGTCTCCTAAAAATTTAATGAGCTTATCAATTATATATATATATATATAATCAATAAGCTCAATAATTTTTTAAAAAACTTTCTTTAAATGTGTCTAACTCAACTTTTTATTTTAATAAAAAGAAAAAGAAAACTAAGTCAATTTTTTTTTCAAAATTTTGATAAAACATTGTCGTTAAAAGAATTATTTTGTTTGAATGGTAATGTATAATCATTTTAACGCATAAATATTAAACCAAAACAAAAATCAAAGCATAAATATAGGTGTGTGTGTATATATGTCAAACACATTAGAGAAAATCTCTCAAACATAATGAGCCTATCAATTTTATCGATTATATTATATATATAATTGATATAATTAATATGCTCATAATTATTTTTTTTAAATCCTTTGATTTAATTTTGAGGAAAAGAAAAAAATACAAGTCAAATATTAGTGTATATTATTTTTCAAATTTGATTAAAACATTTAAAAGAATTATTTTGTTTGAACGGTAATGTGTAATCATTTTGAAAGCATATATATTGGTATGTTTTAAAATTTAATAATCTCCTATGTTAAAAGTAATTTTATTCTTGATTTGAATACAATTTTAACGTGATTTAATAATTATTTTATCATTAATTCATTAACTAATATCCTAAAGACAATAAAATATTTTCACTTTTAACGAGTATCTTTAGGGTAAGTATTAGTAGTATTAACAAATCTTAATTACTATACATTGTTACTATATCAATTAATCAGAAACCATTATTGATATAACTTTTAAAATGATTATTGTAAAAATCAACAAACTTTACCATACATATCAATTTTTGATAAGAGTGTTCACGGGTTGGATTTCTTTCTTTCTTTCTTTTTTTTTTTTGATAAGCCAAAGATGAAATTATATTCACTGGAGGTACAAGAGGTACCACAACCCTCATACATATAAGACCAATAAGAACCCTACATTTAGTTCAATGGATATGTCATTTTCTACCACCAGATGATGCAACATATCTTACTCCTTGCAATCCACTTCAAACTACCTACAATCCTTTATACATACCATAGGATTCATGGTCCACTCATACTTTGAAAATGAAAAACCCTTCATCCTATTGGATAACCATGACCAAGATCTAAATATAATCAAATCGAATATTTGATTGGATTGGTTCACAGGTTGGATTGGTTCAAATTTAGTATAAAATTAAATCTAAACTAATTATATTTGATTGGATTGTTTGGTTTGGATTTTGAAATTTTTTCTGCTAATCCGAATTGAACCAAACCGATTAAAATTGGGTTGGTTTGATTTAAGTCATCGGGGTTTTGATAAAAAAAATATTATATTTTTCAAGTTTTTATTTCACTTGTTATTTATTTTATATAAATATTTAAGTTTTCATTAATACAAGGTAAAAATATTTTTTTTTTTAATAACTAATTATTCATGTTATTTAAAATATTTAGTTTTTCTATAGTTATCACTTTACATATATCATTAATTTCTTTACCTAAAATATAATAAAAATTTACATAATAAACATGACCAAATTAAGACATTTAACAACATTAGATAAGATTATAAGAAAGATAAATCCAATAACCGAATCAATTACAAGTGGTTTTGTTCAAATTGAAGCAAAAAGAACTAATAACTGAATCAATTTAATTGATTTGATTGGATTGTCTGATTTATTGGATAAATTCGATCTGATGAACACCCTTAGTTTTTGATATTGAATGACAGTAAAAACATATATTTCATTAGTTCCATTTTGTTTGACGTTTTAGTTAAAAAAAAATTGTTCCATTTTAAATGTCATTTTACGACATGAATAAAGCATTAGTTTTTTTCTATTATATTTTTAACTATTTATTGTAGGATGAAAAATAAAGAAGTATAAATGAAAAAAAAATTAATATGTAAAATAAAAGATATATTAAGAATTGCATAATAATTTTTATAAAATCTAAAATATTAATTATATTTTTTAATTCTTATACTAAAACCTAAAACGTCAAAATAAAATAGGATGGACGGAATATTATTTACTTTTACTAATATTTTGCCATTAATAATAATAATATTAAATAGTTCACTTTGAAAGTTATTTAACCACGTGTGGAACCGACCATAGATTATTAATCACGTGGAAGTCAAACCGTGTGAGTCCGTCCCCATGCAGTATATAACAAAGTTGATGCTTGGAAAATTGAACATGAAAACGCTGAACAAGCCCTCCCTCTTCTTAACCCTCGATCTTCTTTTACATTCTGTCCAGGAAATTAAGTAAGAGCATCGGCATCGCCACCGCTTCCAACGATGGCAGATAACCCAACACAAGGAAGCACCACCTTGTTTTCTCCTTACAAGATGGGCAAATTCAACCTCTCTCATAGGTCACACTTTTAATTACTTGTTTCTCTTCTCTTTATACACCATGATCATGACCTACAATTTTCCCACAATTGCATGAGCGATCTGACTTGGGTTTTGTGCATGCAGGGTGGTATTGGCTCCCATGACCAGATGCAGAGCGCTGAACGGATTCCACAGGCAGTGCATGCTGAGTACTACGCTCAAAGATCAACACAAGCTGGATTTCTCATCACCGAAGGCACCTTGATCTCTCCCACTGCTTCCGGGTACTCTACTAATCTCTTCCCTTTATTATTACTCGGTAAAAAATTTTAGATATACCAATAAAGGTGTATACAACTATTTAACCCCCCCTCATTTCTTTTCTTTCTTTTCTTGTTAATATCATATCAACTATATTATTGTCCTTTTAAGCAGTAGTCAATTTGCCTTTGTAATAATAATGATATTTAGGAGTGTTTTGAAGATTGGATTAGACCGATTTTAAGAAAAAATTATCCCATTCAAATATTTTGATTTTGTTCTTTGATCATCCAATTTGTTTGATTTTAAAATCAAATTCAATCCAATTTATTTTAATTTCTGGAAAAGCGACTCTACAAATATTAAAATAAATAGTTAAATACACAAATTAATCCAACATCAAACATAAAATTTTATATATAACTCATAAAATTGGTTAAAATATATATTCAATAGTGAGTTAAAGATGATTTACAATCTCTCAAAGAATAAATACATGTTAGGTAACAAATTCGTAGTTTGTATAAGATCTTGAATACATAAATGTGTAACTAATTATTGAACGGTCTTGAATATATAACAACATTCAATTCAAATTGAATTGGATCGATTTCTAACATATATAAGATCCCAAATCTGATTTAACCCAATAAAAAAATTGATTTTCTCAATTTTTGATTTTCCTAGCTTTCGTTTATAAGTTGGTTTCTAGTTTTTCAATTCATTAACCACAATTTGTATTGGATTGGATTCATTGATGAGCATCCCTTGTGATATTCATAAACACTTTCATTTAATGTTTGCAAATTTTTTATTCTTTGATAACTGAACCACTATCCATTATCCATCACTTTTTTTTTTTAACGAAAACCGATTTCGTTAACCATTATTTTATGGGTAATAAAATCAAACAATTAATAAATAACTTTTTATTAAAAATTGTTGTGAAAATATATTGATAATATTGAATATTATATTTTTAATACAAAATTATTTTTATTTTTTAATCGTTATTCACCAAATAATGATTAATAAAACCGTAAAAGAAAGAGTTAGTATTTTTTGGTACTTCTGTACTACTTATTTTTTTGCAATTAATTTTCTTCATTTAGTATTTTTTAACAGAAGCTGTGATTAGTTTGGTGGCACTGATTAGTGAGTAGTAATATGTAAGTGGTTTGATGCAGGTTTCCTCACGTGCCTGGAATATACTCAGATGAACAAGTGGAGGCATGGAGAAATGTAGTGGATGCCGTGCATGCCAAAGGCAGCATTATCTTCTGTCAACTTTGGCATGTTGGCCGTGCATCTCATCCAGGTAACGTGCATTAATTCCCCTTAATTACTCCAACCGCTAATTTAGTGTTCATTTTTTAAGATTTTGACATAATTGATTTTAATCGGTTATAATAATAAAATTTCATAGATTTTGTATTGAAACATACATGTACGTACGTGTATGAAAATTGATTCTTAATATAAACCAAACGGGTTGGTCGCGAACTCCATTCTTAATTTTGCACACAGATATATATCATGATTCCATCCTTAATTATGTTTTTGATATGACATTCAGTTTTTAGTTAATCTGTTTGTTTAGTTGTTCACTACTCATTTTGCGGTGATTGCTTTACTTGTGGAACAGTGTATCAGCCTGGTGGGGCTCCGCCCATTTCGTCCACGAGCAAACCCATATCGGAGAGGTGGAGGATTCTCATGCCCGATGGATCCCATGGCGTGTATCCAGAGCCTCGTGCACTTAACACTTCTGAGATACCTGAAATAGTGCAGCATTATCGCCAAGCAGCAATTAATGCAGTTCGAGCAGGTTAATTAGTTTGTTTCACTAAGATCTACTTTATTGAATTCTTGCCATTAGATTATCGAGGCATATGATGAAATGTGACATATATGCAGGTTTTGATGGAATCGAGATTCATGGGGCACACGGGTATCTCATTGATCAATTCTTAAAGGATGGAATTAATGATCGAACAGATGAATATGGTGGATCACTAGAGAACCGGTGCAGGTTCCTAATGCAGGTGGTTCAAGCTGTTGTTTCTGCCATTGGAGCGGAAAGAGTTGCTCTCAGAATTTCACCCGCAATTGATCACATGGATGCCTTTGACTCTGACCCACTTGGGCTAGGTTTAGCAGTGATCGAGAGACTCAACAATTTCCAGAAAGAAGTGGGCATAAAACTCACTTATCTTCACGTTACTCAGCCTCGATTCACACTTCATGACCAAATCGAGACAGTCAGCGAAGAGGAGAGAGCTCATTTGATGCAGAACTTGAGAAAGGCTTATGAGGGAACATTCATGTGTAGTGGTGGTTTTACTAGGGACTCCGGAATGGAAGCTGTAGCTCAAGGCCATGCTGACTTGGTATCCTACGGTCGTCTTTTCATCTCCAATCCAGACTTGGTTTTAAGGCTCAAGCTTAATGCACCTCTCACCAAGTATAACAGGGACACATTTTACACCCAAGATCCTGTTATAGGCTACACAGATTACCCTTTCCTCGGCAAAGAAAGTGAGACAAATTAAAGCAACTAAGGCCACGCCTTTAAATGTTTCTTGGCCTTTTGAATTTGGATGTTGTCGTATGTAATAATGCAAGGGGAGTACTCTCATTTGATCTATATGTTTTGTTAGAGTACTTTATTGTTTAAATTCTCTTCAAACAATTCACTGCTCTTTTATAAACTCTCATGCCAAACTAACTATATTAAACTGTTAAAAGATAAAAACTATTAAAACAAATCAAATTTAATATTTATTTATAAAAATAAAATATACAGACAGACAGATAGCTATCTTTTTGCTAGTATGATAATTGGAGTATCCCAATCTCAAGTGAATGCTTGTCTTTATTATGAAAATTTGCTTTATATACCCAAAAGAAATTGCCTGACAATTTCTATCACATAATCTATGACCACAAGGCTAAGGTGGATTACTTTATATATGGCCTTGAGAAAATTGCGCTATGAGATGAATTTAATATATGGCCCTTTCGCGTGTATATTTTCATTGATAAGAGGAATGCTAGCGACATACTTTTAAATATACTCTTTTAAGCACACTTTTTTTTATTAGTTGAAATTTATTAAAAATATCAAAATCATAAGAGAGAATCATTAAATAAGAAGGTTGTTTAACTTATTTCAAGTAAAAATGAAATTAAAGAACCTCATAAAAAATGATAAGTGTAATTTTATATGTACTTAAAAATGATTGGTGCAATTCTCTTAATTGCACTAATTATCTTTGATAAGATTATTTAACTCTATTTTTACTTGGAATAAGTTAGACAAGATGTAAAATCTACAAAATTTTATGATTTTCAATAAATTCCAACTAATAAAAAAAAAAGTGTTTAAAAGAATGTATTGCTAACATTTCTCTATGAGTAATGATTGCAAAACATTTTTTCTAACACTCACTTATAGTTGGAATCCAGCAATCTAAACTTGCATTTTCAAAAAATTCACTAATCCCTCTTCCAATTATGTAGGTCTTACAAATATTTTATGCTATAATAAAGAATGTTTCGTTACCATATTTTATTTTTATAAATTTGATATGAATTGAAGCAAATGTTTGAATTTGACCCAGATCTTAATATTATTTTAGATAAAACATATGCTCTATCTTCAACTCACAACAAAACATATGGAAAAATCACTGTTGAGCACAATGGGTGATGTATTATAAATAACAGCATTGCTAGCAAGACAATTTCTAATGTATTTTTTTTTTTACACACTTTATATTATTTACTCCTTCTATTCCATATTAATGAATGTTTAAGGTTTTTTCACACAAATTAAGAAAAACAATAAATAAGTTACTTAATGAAATAATTTTATTAAAATATCCTCGTTTTCCTTTTCAAAAATTGACTGGCACACTCAAAAATCATTAAGTTCATGTATTTATTTAGAATAAATTTGGAATAAAAGTATTAACATTTTATTAAAAACTGAGAACATTAATTAATATGAAAAAAAAATTGAATGTTAAAACTTCAATCAATACAGAATGGAAGTAATAGTAAAATGTATATCCCACCTATTAAATGTCTCTAACTCGCATTTTCAACATACTATTATTTGATAAAATTTACGTAAGACTTCACTTTATTTAATGAACTCCACTTGAATATCACACAATAATAAATAATATATTAAAAGAAATATATTGTTGGCATTACTCTTCTAAAGACACCAGTTTAAAGTAACTTTAGATCAGTAAAAGCTAGATTTCTTTTTTCAATCTTATTGTACAATAAGAATACAACTTATTCAGTCCCATCCCCTTTTCTTGATATTAATACAAGTATTGAATAAAATATAATCCAGAAAAAAAAATCATTCAAAAGTGTGGTTAGAAATGAGGTCTACTTAAAAAGGTGTGGTGTTTAATTTCTATTGTGTGTATTGACAGTGGTATATTCTGGCCTGTCCGTGCTTGATCCTTAATTGTAATAGTGCAGCTAGGAATCCCAGCTTCTTAATTCTTACCCCCACCTTGTCCATTTGTAATCTTATCCCAACAGCCAGGCAATCAATAGCACCTTATATACCAGATAGCCCAGCTTTTGAACATTCACATTGCCATCTCCTCAAGACAGAAGAATTAAAAAATATCACAACACAGCCACAATGTCTTTTGATTGCAGCTCTGTCATCTCATCATAAGACAGCCAACCTTCAGGGGAGTCTCCACTGCTATCTTGTTTCACAAATACATCCTGGCAGAGGATTTGCATAAAAACTTTCCTCCAGCTTTGGAAATTCTCCTGGCTTCCTTGGATATGGAGCACCAATTCGGTCTCCGTGCAGCTTTTTTACCTTGGAGCTGAACTTTTTCCATGAAATTTTTCCTTCATCCAACTGATCAACAAGTTTAACAAATTTCATCCTGCATCAACCATTGAAATCAGCTATAGTGAGAATGAACAAGAATCAGTTAACACTCATGCTTGAAGTAATAAAGAAGAAAGAGGTTACGAATATATTACTTGTCTGGATTGATGGTCTTCTTAAAGTTTTCGAAGCGCCTATGACCTTGTACAGCCTTTGCCATATTTCCATCGTAAGTGTAAAGAAATACATCACTCTTAAGGGCAACAACATAGTCTATACCAGCCAACATGTTCTGATGATTCTTGAAAGGATTCAACTCTTCTTCAGAGGACAGAGAGGAATGAGAGAAAATATTGGGGAAATCGTCCTCAAGATATTTCATACTTCCTTTTCCATATGCTTCTCCGGCTACTAGATAAATCCTGGTGTGTGATGGAAAACCCAGTGCTCTAAGTAATAGGGAAGTTTCCCTTGGAGTTAATGGACAACCTCCAAGCAATCTCCTCTCTGTCCCATTAATCTCCTTCTCCTTCCAGTGACTGACTTCATATCGCATCTGTCTCAGTTCTTCATCTTCTTCTGCAGTCAAATTGTGACTGCAGCCTGTAAATGCAAGCATATCCTTCTCATATCTATAACAAAGAGGAGATAGTGTAAGGTTAGAGGCATAATATTTATTTAATCTTCTTGACAGGAATACATATATCTTTTATGAGTTGAGCAGTTGAGACAATCAACCGAGTCCAAAACTAGGGTGATACTTGGGACTCTTATTCCATAAGAGTTGAGACAACTTAAGGAATCTGATTCAATCTGACAGTTACTTAAACTATAAGTGCATATCATATACAAAAATATTAGCTGAAATGGACATTGATAACAATTTAATCAAACAGCCAAAAGGTAGCAAAAGAACTGTAGGGTCCAAATTTTTTTGACTTTCATTAAAAAAGAAATTCAATATGGAAGCAGTTCTAAACTTACGCAAAATCTGGCAATGAGCAAAATTTTCATGATAAACATGAGGAAAAATTTCATGTCAATGGGCCCTAAGTCCTTCATCAAGAAACATGTTATTTTACTTTGATGAGTTGATCTTATTATAAATCCATGTAGGTTCAAGTGAGAGATCACTTTTCAAGGAAATAATAGATCATTCCATTTGTTCTTATCACTAGATGATGACATCCAACTTCCCCCTGATATGAACCTTGGGAAAACCACACCACAAAGGCTAACCTTTGTAGTTGGAGAGCCCAAGGCCTTGTAAACCCCACACTAGAATCCCATACTTCCAGTGTGGGATTCAAGTCCATACCTAGCAATTGGATCCTAATATCCTACCACTAACCTTTTGATTAGTACTAGGCAAACACTGCAATGTTAACATCACCATCCGCATCACCCAATTGGAGCTAAGAGATATGAATCATATGATGAAAAGCTCTAACATCAATTGATAAGAATCTTGGGAGAACCATACCACAAAAGGTAACCTTTGCAATTAGAGAACCCAGGGCCTTATAAATTCCACACTAGAATCTCATACTTCCTATGTGGGACTCAAATCCCATGCCTTGCAATTGAATCCTAACAACCCCCCGCCCCCCAACCCTTTCTTTTCCATCTCAGATTATCTCCAACAAATTCATAAGCATGCAAAACAACAAAAAGTAAGAGAGAGGAAGAAAGAAGATCCAGCCTTAATATTTGTATTAAAATATTAAATTGTAACTTGCCTCAAATGAAGGGCAAGATAGGGATTTCCATTCTGTTGCATTCTAGATACCAATGTGTTTCCAAATTCTTCAATTGGAGCTGAATATTTCAATGCTCTGTAATTTACACGGCATCTTAGCTTCTGTATGGAACTTGGAATACCATTGTTAGCAAGCCGGGAATCGGTATGAGTGAAATAGATCACTTTGTGCTGATTTAGGAGGGGAAGAACCTCAGTCTTATAATAAGTAACCTGTAAATAAGCATTATGTATGTATTCAATGATAATTATTATAAACATTATGAGAAAGGGACACAAAGATATGGTGTGCATAAAATTCAGGCATCATGACACAAAGCGATTCAAAATGAATATGATGGCACATATAAGGCTATCATTTGATAGTGATACTCAACTGGCCACCTAAAATACCAGATGGATGGATGACTGACTTCAATAAGAATGCAAAAATAAATTAATCAGACGTATCTTTCCAGATTTGAAAAAGAAGTAATTTGAGTAGACAAGTTATGTTGACCTTGGACCAAGATATTGGAGTTTTTGAGAAAGGCTCAATTCCAGCATAGGCAGGAGGTAATTTCTCAACTATGTGGACATCATCCTTCAGCATATGAATAAAATGCTTCCAGTCAAACAAATCCTTGAAGCCACTGCAAATATATTAAAACAAATTAAGTTGTAGAGCAGAAAAAGTATTCAATGGGAGAATGGAAATCCATCACTTGATAACAGTGATACTTTGAAAAAATGATAGCGAAAGGGAGAATATGTAAATGAGAGATTAGGAAAACCAGTTTGATCTTTCTGCCAATACTACTCTTCCATAACTCCATTAGAGGAAAAGTTGTGATAATTGTCTAGAAAAAGATGTTGATTGTAGGATTGCAATTGATGGCATATTTTAAAAAATGTTGCAAAAGAACTAACAGAATAAAGCTATATTCCTACAACATCTCTTGCACGTATTATCATCTGCAGTTCTATGCTATGCCATGATTTGAACAAGTATAACAATCTGAATCTCATATCAACTCATAGAGATAATCAGCATTTATTGAAACTGAATATGTTTGGGCTTAGCAAGAAACATATTGTTAGGAGATCCAATTATATAATCACATAGTAGGAAGGCGGAAATAAACCTGTCATCAGCCCAGTAGGAGGTGTGATCAAGAGAAGGAAGAACAAGTGTTGCTTTCATAATCTTAGCAATAGCAACTATATCACATATCTGCAATCAAATGTATATTGAGACATTAGGTTATGCTTGCTGCCTAACTTTCTATAATATACTATCAGAAATCAACACAGCCAGACCCCAAATCTCATCTGATTCAGACCACCATTTGCATTTACAAGAATGTAGCCACTGGTCTTTGCATCTAGCTCTGCCAAAAAAAATGTTGAAAGTGAGAAGGAAGAAATCTTGGAATAACCCACTGCATGACAAGAGAAAGGAGTATACTTGATAATAAAAATTCATACTTTTATGATTACTTGGCAGATCTATGCACTGGGTAAAATTGTCACTGTTGGGTTTAGACCAGATACCTGAATTCTGAATAAAAAGCAAAGTTTTATAAACAAAAGGAAAAGACATCTGAATAGGCTATAAACAACCATTTTCTTTCCATTCCATGTACTTCCTTGTTTTATTTGAGAACCAAACAAAATTAAGTCAATAAACTTGAGATAGAGATTTGCGACTTACTTCAGCCATGGCAGTATGGCTGCCATCTACTCCCGTTGCTACTGTTTTTAATGTTCGTTCAACATCACTTGCTCCCCCCCTATATGCATAACCAAGGGAGCTTTGGTCCCTTAGATTTAGACTAGCAATGGAGTCAGATAGTTCCTGATAAAATGGTAAAATAATTTACTACGTAAGATAAGAGATGCAAACACCACCCCACACCCCCCAAAAAATATACTAACACAAAAGGATACATGCACATAGTTGTCACATCAGATCATGATATATCTAATTCTTAATCCACCCCAGATCCCTAAATAGGTTATTTCACAATTTCGTACAATATGAGTAACTGTCTTCAGTAAGAAAACAATAAATTCATGACCCACGAGGCTCCCACCAAGTGGACAAACAGCAGTCCATAAAAAATCAAAATTAAAGACTCATTTGAGTTCTCCACTTCACTTAAGTTGTGTTAAAATGTGGGACATAAAAGATACAAAATTCAGCAACAGTTTAGAAAGTGGGGCATTCCCGCTGTTGCTCCAAACAACCAAGTTGCTCAGATAAAACCAGATAATTCCACACACAACCAAAGTAAATTACCAATACTCACAAGTAAAACGCACAACTGCCCAGTTTTAGAAACAAAGAAATAGTACTAGCAATCTCGCATGTTCACTCACAAATCAAAAGCTGAATAAGAAATCTCACATTTTGCAAAATTACATTTCCACACCTGAAAAAATAAGGTTTCCCATAAATAACACCAAAATTTCAACAAGAAGAATATCAACCTGATGTCTAGATCAGATGAAACTAAATCTAATTTAAGCATAATGGAATAGACAAAGCTTCCACTCTAGACAAACTTATACATACTACAAAACTCAGCTCCTCCCCTCCAATGTTAAAATTTTGACATCAGTCTTCCTAAAACTTGATGAAGCGTCATGAAATGCACAAACAAGAATCAAAACATCATCAATGAATGTTGGATGACAGCTGGCAAAGTAAGATATGAATTATGACGCTAACCTTATTGGATTGAGCTCTTTCAATAGCAGATCCAAGCCAGCCGGTGGCACAAATCTTAAGAACACCGATGAACAAGCACACCGCACAGAACACCAAGAACATCCAGTGCCCAAATTTCTTCCTTCCCCTCAGCCCCAAATCCTCAACGATGGACGCAAGGGGCTTCTTCAGCAGCCCCCTCACGTGCACTCTCTGGGTCACGTGATAGTGACCGTGCTTCCCTCCCGGAACGCCCTCCGACGCTTCCTCCGATCTCGGCGAGTTGATTTGGAGCTCGACCTCGCCGCCGCCGTGAGAGGTGGTGGTGGTGGTGGTGTTGCGTTTGAACGAGTGGGCGCGGCGAGTCATTGGACCCGAGAAACGCGGGCTGTTGACTCGCTGCGAGACCCCATCGGAACTGTTGTGATGGTGATTCGATTCAGAGAATATCGCCATTAGAGTTATGCCCAAGCTTTCTGCTCTTGTATTTGTACTTGTATTATTCTACTACTCCATTTTTATTTTTATTTTCTCTCTCTCTCTTCTTTATCACGCGTCCCAAATTCGAGATATATGCACTGCTTCAAAGACTGTTCCTAGTCCTTTCTTTCTGTTTTCTTTTACCTTTGGAAAGAAAAAATAAATAAAATGTCCCAAATTTGAGGAAGGTAAATGATTCGTGTTCGTAATAATTATGGCTTCTGCTTATAACTCAGGAAAGGTGGTTGACAGTTGTGCATGTTTTTCCATATTTAAATAATAATATATTAGAGTTTCTCTGAAATTTTTTAAAATATATTTCTATAAAAAATAAATCATTAATTTAAGATATCATTCTCTTTTTTAAATAGTCTTTAAATTAATAAAATTATATAAATATTTTTTAAAATATTAAATATTTATCAATTTAGTCTCTAGTAAATGATTAATTTAAAAAAATTCAATACTTGAGAAATAATATAACATGATTTTTAATACGTTAAAGACTATTTATATAATTTTATTAATTTAAATAATATTTAAGAAAAAAAAAAGTGATATTTTAAGAACCAAATTAATGGTTTACTCTATTATAAATTACTACTACTGTATCGTTATTCGTATTTACGGAAGGGAGATTTATAATAAGCTTTACAATATGAAGGGAAAGAGGAAATAATAGAATGACGGACAATTTCACTGATTGAACTGCTTTGATAAGATTGTTGATATACTTTTTTATCTTTTAATACTTTCTTTTTAAAGACAAGTCGTTGATATTGTCGGTGAATGAATGAATATTGAATAATATAAAAAATCATAGGAAATTAAGATTTTGGAACCGGAAGGCTGAGCTTATTGCTGCCTATAGTTGACAACCATTAATCTGATTCTGAAACTATATCGTGTTGTTAGCTGGATAAAGCTTCCACGCACACAGAGAGGATTGGTGTGCGCAGAGTAATGGACGTGTATTTTGACTACAGAACAGATATATTGACTTAGGCCATCGAATTCAAAGCAATTTTGAAATTTTACACCCAAATTTTATAGTACTTATATTGTGCTTCTTTTAGTTTTTTAGTTTTTTTTTTTTTATTTCTCAGATCATTCTTTTTTTTATTACATCTTATTTAAATAGTGAAAACTAAAAAATGAATATACATAATATATAATCTCTCCTTTTAATCTTGAAATAGCAGATGAACTTGTATATTCACTGGTCATAAAATATTAGTATATTGAATCCACCTTAACACTTATAAACTTACCAAGCTTATGACTTAGGGTCCGTTTAGGGTGGTTTTTGATTATGAGTTTTGAAATTTTTAAAAATTACAACCAATTTTTAGTTTTTAAAATTATTTTTTGTTTTTTTCTTCTAATTTTTGGTTTCAAAATAAACTCATTTTGAAATATCTTATTATGTTAAAATTAGTTTAAGAATATGTTTGTGTAGTGACGACAGTGGTGGTGGTGACAACAATAATGGTGGTGGTGGCGGTGGTAATGCCAGTGGTGATGGAGTGTCGATGGTGACGATTGTGGCGATGCCGATGGTGACAGTTGTGGCCATGTCGACGGCAGCGGTCGTGGCGGTACCGGTGGGGTGGTGGTGGCAGAGTCAGTGGTGGTGGTGACAGTGCCTGTGGTGGTGGCGGTAGCGCTGGTGGTCGTGGTCGTGGCGGTGATGATGGTAGTGGTGATGAAGCTTGTCGTGGTGGAGGCGATGCCAGTGGTCGTGATAGTGGTAGTGATGTCGGTGGTTGTGGTGGTGATGGTAGCGGCGATGATGGTGGTGACGGCAGCAATAGTGATGGCAGTGGTAGTGACAATGGTGGTAATTGTAGTGGTGGTGGTGATGGCGAGAAAGGCTATTATAAAATATAATGATGTGTATTGTTTAAAAAAACTAAAAACCAAATTCACAAATCCTTTTTTCTAAGTTTTGAAAATGAATGTAAGAGAGTTTTGAAATTGAGTTAAAATCACTTCAGCTCTATTTTAGTCAAACGCGTTTTGTTTTGAAAATTGGATTTAAAAACCAAAAACCAAAAACTCACAACCACCCCAAACGGGCCCTTAAACAAGCACTTAGCTTGTTTAACAACATAAATTCGGTAAGAAATATCAATTGGTAGACACTTTAGCATCTATCTCTCTATATATAAGTAATATAAAAGCAACATAACTTTAATGCAATATTTAATACTCCATCCACTCCTATTTACAAGAAACAATTAAGAAAATTAGTAAATTTAGTTGATAGTATTAAATTTATCTTAAATTTATTTATTTTTTTCAAAATTACCTCTAACATTAGACTTTTTGTCTTCTAATGAGTTTAAATTTAATGTATCCACTAACTACTTATTAAACTTAGATACTATCTCCGTTTCTTTTTAATTGTTGTTTAAGGTTTTTATACACAAACCAAGAAATATAGTAAATTTTCTTGTTTTTCATAAAATAGTTTTGAAGTTTTCTATTGTACCCTTTCTCATTTTTACTCCACAATAAATACATACTAATTGTAAACGTGTAAATTAATTAAAAATTAGGTGAGAATAAGGGTATAATTGACAAATAAGTAATTAATGTTATCTTAAATTTTGAAAATGATAGATAAATAGAAACAAAAAAAATTATAAAAAATCGATAAATAAAAAGAAACAAAGGGAATAAATGACTTTAAGGATATTTTTGTAAAGAAAAAATTAATGCAAGAGACATTATGGATTGGTTCTTATAAAAAAGATCAAGTAACATTTTTAATTTGGGTCTTATAAATAGGACCGGAAGGAGTATTATTTATTATGCAAACAATTTTATTTATGTATAAATAAATATTTTTAATATAGTATTAATTATTGTTTTATGAAATATAATATATGATTAGCTTTAATAATATTATTCACAATTATATTTATTAAATACAAAATATATTAAATTTAATAAATATGATATATGTTTTTTAAATGTGTGACTTTTCATATAAATCTATGTATATGAAATTTTAGTATTAAATACAAAATAATTATTACAATATTTGATATATATATATATATGCATTAAAATTTTTATTATTTTTAAAATAATTATTTTGTAACATATATTTTAAAACAGAAAATTTAAATATATATCAATACATATTAATAAATTTATACAAATTACTCAAAGTTCTTACTATGTATTAACTTAATCTTAGTAACTTCTCGATTACTATTTTTAAGAATATTCATAAATAAGATTCTTATTTTTTTTATATTATAGCATATTAATTTATATAAATAATTTATTTTTACTTTATAATTTTTAAGGACAATAAGTGAAAAATATTTAATAATTTATTAAATTTTTTATTTATAAAAGTAAAGTATGGAAATTAACTAAAATTTTCTTATTTTGTATTTTGTATATTATAGAATATTAAATATTATAGAATATTAATTTATACAAATAATTAATTTTTCCTATGTAATTTCTTGGGACAATAATTAAAGATTCTTCAATGATTTATGAAATATTTTATTATTTATAAAAGTAATACATTAAATTTAACTAATACTTTTGGATATACATGACTAGGAATCTTATTTTTTTATTTTGTATCATATAAATATTAATTCATACAAATAAATAATTTTATTTAATAATTTTTAAGGACAATAATTAAATAATACTTAATGATTTTATTAAATATTTTAATTATTTATAATGATAAGATATTGTATTTTAATATAATAAAACTTTTAATTTCAATAAATACTTTTGTTGTTATTTCTTATTTAAGTATAAATGCATAAATAGTATTTTTCATTAATTATTGCAATGAAAAATTTTTCTTTAAGATTTATGGAAAGTAAAATGTTTCCTTAAAATATTCTTTCCTTTAGAATCTTTTGAAAATAAATGTGTGTGTGTGTTTTTACTTTAGGTCTATTGTATATTGTCTTTTTTATTTATTTATAACTATATATATTGCATCACTATATCTCCCAATAGATGAAATAATTCATAATAGAGGTATAATTGATAAGTAAATATTAACATATTGAAAGTTATTGACACTATTATAAATAAAGTGAATTATTTGACATGTGAATTTAACAAATAGTTTTTACAAGTTAGTGATAGAAAAATACTAACATTATAAAAAGAGAAAATATTTTAACGTAAACAAAAATGTCAAAATAATATTTATTTAAACAAATAGGTAATTTACTCAAAGTACATATTTAAATTTTAAACAACACATGTAAAATAAAATATGAGAGAGAAATAACAATGATCATTCCTTTATAAATAACAATATTATATTATTGAGACCAGTAATTAATTCTTGACACAATTAAGAGAATTACAAACTTAAACTTTATTGATAAAAGTATTTAATAACATTATCTCTATTTTATCATGCAGAATCAGTTATAAGTTCTATTCTCAAAAGTTACATCACAAAAAAAATTGTAATTTGTATTGTTATGCAAATAATATAATTTCATAATTATCGTAGTAAATATTTTGTAATTAATTCCTTTAGAAACTCTATGACGAGACTCAATATTTATTATCTTTATTTTTTTCATTTTTTTATAAATTTTTACTAAATAAGGGTTTTTTTATTCATACTAAATAAGGGTTAAAAGTAAGTAATATTTAATCA
Organism: Spatholobus suberectus; assembly: GCA_004329165.1. NCBI lineage: Eukaryota > Viridiplantae > Streptophyta > Magnoliopsida > Fabales > Fabaceae > Spatholobus > Spatholobus suberectus. Next base: position 62,526 of record QUWT01000811.1, on the reverse strand, counting down.
AAAGTATTTATTAGAATAAAAATATAAAAATCATTTTATACAGACTATTTTTTTAGTAATTAGAATATTTAATGTTTAATTATATTAAATATTTTAATCAATACCTATTTTTTTGGTACAAGAATGATAATGGAATTTAAATTTATAGCATACAACTTATTCAAAGTTCTCACTACTAACTTAATTTAGTGACTTTTTAACTACTATTTTTAGGGCATTCATGAATAAGACTCTTGTTTTTTGTATATATTAAAATATTACTTTATACAAATAATTAACTTATACTCTATAATTTTTAAGGAAAAATAATAATTTTATTAGATATTTATTTTTTATTTATAAAAGTAAAGTATTGAATTTAACTAAAATTTTTAGGAATCCATAAATGTAACTCTTTTTTATTTTGAATATTATAAATATTAATTTATACAAATAATCAATTTTTACTTTATAATTTTTTGGGACAACAATTAAAGAATATTTAATAATTTTAATAATTACTTTTTGTTATTATAAAATTAATATATTAAATTTAACTAATATTTTAAGATATTCATGAATAGGACTCTTATTTTTTATTTTGTATATTATCAAATGTTAATTTATGCAAATAATTGCTTTTACTTAATATTTTTTAAGGATGATAATTAAAAAATATTTAATATTTTTGTTAAATATTTTTAAAAGCAAAATACTGAATTTTCAATGTAATAAAACTTTTAAATTCATTAAATGCTTTTGCTATTTTTTATTTAAGTATAAATACACAAATAGTATTTTTCATTAATTATTGCAATAAAAATTCTATCTTTGAGAATTTTGGAAAGTAAAATGTTTCCTTAAAATAGTGTTTCTTTTAGAAAAATTTTGAAATTAAAAATTAAATCATTAACAACTAGCATTATGTGTGTGTATATTTTGTACTTTAGGCCTATTGTCTCTTATTTTTATGGCTTAAATATGTTTTTAGTCCTTCAAATTTAGGGTAAGTTTGTTTTTGATTCCTCAAATTTAAAATTAATCTTTTTAGTCCATGCAATTTGAAAAAAAAGTTTGATTAGTCCCTCAAGACCACATGCAGCATCATTGATAAGAACAGATTGAGTCAATTGTACAACATCAGTTCAGTTTAGTGTGATGTTTTCACTAATAGAGATAGTAGTATGTGGGTTTTGTGTGGCAGATTCACTAATGACGTTTGGGCAGACGGACTAAGACGTGCTTTTTTTTCAAATTACAGGGACTAAAAAGATTAATTTTAAATTTAGGGACTAAAAATAAACTTACCCCAAATTTGAAGGACTAAAAACATATTTAAGCCTATTTTTATTTCTAGCTATATGTATTGCACCATTATGTCTCTCAACAAATGAAATGACTCATAATAGATTCTAAATATTATTAAGGCTTAATTTCACTTTGTGTTACTCAACTTTTATCATTTTATGGATTTTGCCACAATGCTTTCTTTTTTTTTTTTTGCATTTTGCCACCCTATATTTGTAATCTTGCGAATTTTGCCCAACTATTAACTATTCATTAAATGACAAACGGAGTAATGACGTATTAGTAATGAGTCAGCATTAAACATTCACGTCAACTTCTTTTTTGAAAAAAGAGTATTTTTCTGAAAAGATAAAAAATTGTTTAAAAAAAATACCGAGTTTATGCTTCACATAGCTTTTAGGGATTTTTTTTTCAAATAATTTTTATTTTTTTAGAAAAACATTTTTTTTCAATAAAAAAATGGTGTGGATGTTTAATGTCAACTCATCATTGACACGTCATCATTCTATTTGTCATTTAACAAATAATTGACAGTTGAACAAGATTTGCAAGATTACAAAAATAAAGTAGTAAAATGCGAGAAAAAAATGTAGTGACAAAATCCACAAAATAATGAAACTAGGGTGACACAAAGTATAATTAATCCTATTATTAAATACTTTTAAAGAAAGCATGTGCTCTAATAAATACATGTGTATTTTAGTTTATTTTTAAGAAACAAACAATTTTTTTCCAACTTTTTGAAAAGGACATTTTGTTAAAAGAAGATTATTATTTTTCTAAATTGAAGTTGGAATATACTTATTAAAGAGATTGGTTGAATTTGAAACCCTTAATAGGTCATTTAAAGACATTATTAGTGATAAATGTTTAGATAAAACAATTGGTAAATATCAATATATTGAAAATTATCAATACTATTATAGGTAAAGTGAAATATTTGAGATGTGAATTTAACAAATGATATTTATAAGTTGGTGATAGAAAGATACTAACATTACATAAAAGAAAAAAATAGACAAAAATATAAGCTAATAATTTATTTTAACTAATGTGTGATTTACTTAAAATACATATTTAAATTTTAAACATCAAATGTAAAATGAAAATATCATGGAAATACCAGAGATAGAAAAAGTATCGATCACTTACATTGACACCTTTTCTTGTTTACATGGTGTGGATGTTTAATGTTTCAAAAAAAAAATTACTCTTACACTAACTTCCTTAATTATTTGATAAACATTACACTGACACCCTTTATACATTACAGTAAACCCCTTAATTGTTTGAAAAACGTTACATTGTGTATCCCTATAAGGAAGGTTATTGTAAACATTAAAAAAAAAAAGAATTATGTGCAATCTTAAAAAATATCAAGGAATGTCAATGTAATTTACTCTATTGTTTAACTCAATAAGTAAAAGTTGTCATAACTAAAGGAATAACATTCTAAACTAGATTGAGATCATGCATTGTTTAAACTAAATCAATATTGTTTATTGCTTGGTAATGCAAGATTGTTGGTGAGATCATGTATTGACCGAGCTTGGTCTTTGAGTAAGCCAAACTTGGTCTAGTGTTTGATAAACATTGTAGGAAACCTATAGCTCTTTGAAAGAAAGTAGGATTTGTCATCAACTCACCTTTTGATGTGAACACTTTTTCCATGATCATTGGAGTTGGAAAAGATGAGTAGTTCTCCATGTTAATTTTCCTTAACAAGTCTATCATATACTTGTTTGTCTTAAATACATTCTTCTTAAGCCTCTTTAAATTTCTATCATAAGGAAGTAATGCAATTCTCCTAAGTCCTTCATAGCAATTTTTTCATTTAGTTGTTCGATGAAGCTTTTTAGAAAGTCTGAGTTATTACCTGTTATGATGACGTTGTCGACATATATAAGAAGAAAGGTGGTGTGATTCTTGTTTGCAAGAAAGAACGAGAATGTATCACTTCTTGTATTAAGAAAGCCTTGTTAAAATATTGCAATTTTGAGCCTTTTATGCTAGGACCTTGGGGGATTTACTTTAGGCTAAAAATGGCTTTAGAGAGTTTGCACACATGTTGCAGTCTCTTAGGATCTTCAAATCCCTCAAGCAGATGATTAGTTTTGCCCTATATTCAAGTATATATAGCTTTTGAATGTTTCACACGTATTATTAACTTGAAGATCACATTTTGTGTGACTATTATATGCAAATTTAGACCACATATGATGTGGAATTTTGTTTGTGTCCTTCCATACATCCGCATTCAATCTCTTTAAATTTTACATAACTTTGGTGGTTCTAGAACTGTAGTTGCTTTAGCTACCTTCCATAAGGCCTTCTTCATCTTTGTGTCATGATATTTCTTTCTCCAGTTCTCATATAAATGTTTCATACAAAGTTTGTGCTCCATGTTGTCATATAACCCTTGTAATGTAGGAGTCAGACCATAAATTAAAAAACAAATTGTCAAAACTTATATTATATAATTAATATGTATTGAGAAATAATAGAATCCACACTACCTTTTGTTAATGTGAAATAAATGATCGTCTAGTTTGTTGAAACCCATCTACGTCATCCACGAGTAGGTCAACAAATCATGACTAAGAGTCTTTAGTCTCAACTTCTATTATTACCAACAAATGCTAATAGTTAGTCACCATAAATACCTTTTAAAAAGTATCCATCCAATCCAACTAACAATCTACATATACTCACAAATGCATCCTCACAAGCCTTAAACACACATAAATTATCTTTAATACCAAATCCTTACGTCCCATACTATATTTAATTATAACAGTACTATTAGGGTAGCTACTTCTTAATTCTTCAACATTGCTCCTCAAGTGATTGTATTGGTCACCTTTTGCCCTTTATATAAATTTAAGTGTCCTCCTTTTAGCCATATATAAGCTTTGTGCCTACTTAACATTGCCTTTTTATCTTTCCTTGGCTCTACAATTAATCTTGTTTTCCTTATATCCATGGTATGTTTCAAAATAGCAACAATTTTCTTAGTAAGCCAGCCAACCTTAGCTTGTCTATTTTTTGGAGTTTTATGGTAAATGTGTGTTCCATCATAACTAACAACTTGAAAATAGTGAGAAAAACTACTTTTATTTACCCTATCATAAAACATACCCTTTCATGCATCTAATTACCATTTTGGTTGTATCATTCTTAATTAGATGTAGATTTTTCTTTTCATTCATTGCATACTTCTTCATTGCTTCTTTCATAAGATCTTTAGAGTTGAAAAAAAATCCTACCTCAAATTGTATTTTTTCACCATCATTGGGCATCTTAAACTTTCAAAAAAATTTCCATGTGTAATCATCTACATCACTTTGTGATGGACAATATAATTCTTTAGAGTCACCATCCTTATTGACAAAATATGCTACTTGTAACATCTGTGTTTTCTTAATGTATTATTTAGTGTTCTGATAATCAAAAGTGGAAATTAGATATGTAATCTAGGTAATTAAAAGAAATAAATGAATTGTGTGTACGATGATGGTTTGGTGTTGTTTGTTTGAAATATCGGTTTGAATTTACAAAACTTGAGATATGTGCTTGAGCCAATTGAATGTGTTATGAGTGTGATTTTGGGCTTTTGAAGGAAAACAGTTAAGTTAGACCGGTTATGAGATATAGGGAGTGGTTTGATGAGTCATGAGCATCAGTTAGCCCAAAGTCCATGTGAAAGCTCCAAAAAATTAAGCTATATAAGAGGGGGATGAGCTTTTTCTCTCATTTTCTCATTCTCACTCTCTCTCATCTTTTCCTCTCTTCTCTCATCTCTCCCAATCTCTCTCTAAATCTCTTTAGTCACCAAGAGTATAGCAAGATACCAAGCCTAGATTCCAAGTTCTTGTGTTAAGGAGGGCAGATTTCTTAGTGGATTGGCTCAAGAATCTCTTTCTTTCACATTTTCATCTTCCTAAATTTCAAATTTGGAAGCTTTTAGAGGTAAGAGAAGCTTACAAATCGGTTGTTCTGTGTTAGTGATTGTTGGTATGTTGATTTTAAGCTCTAGAAATGGTTGAATCTCTATGAATGCTGCCATGTTTGGTATTTTAGGGGGAAAATGGGTTTTGGGGAAGATTTGTGATTTTGGTGATGAAATGTTGAATTAGTTGTATAATATGATATGTATGAGCTTGGTTGAGGTGGATTAATGATGTTGAAGCTTTTAATGAGTCAAAATTTGGGTTTGTTTGGTTGAAAAATTTGAGTTTTCTGCAGAAAAAATCATGTTTTTCATGACTTTGTTGCAGATAATCGATTATGGGGATCTCATAATCGATTATCTGAAGTTTCAGAAGCTATTTTCGTGGTTTTGGTTATGGAATAATCGATTATGGAAACCCATAATTGATTATCTGGGCTCCAGGAATTATTTTCCTGATTCTGGTCTGAAATAATCGATTATGGATTTCCATAATCGATTATCTCTGCCAAAAAATAAATTCTGGTACATTTTTACTAAATTGATATAATCCAGTATACAGTAGATAATTTATTACTATAGTACTTAATTTGTTATTTCAGAATTTAATGTACTATTTCAGATTTTAAAGTTTTCGTTTCAAAATGTGAACTATTATATATATACATATATAAAAAAGGGTATTATACATTTCAAAAGTTTTATTTGGGAATGATGGAAAGTGGTCTAGTTTAAATATGATTTCTTTAAATTAAAGAAATTGAATTATTCTGAAGGGTTTTGTGAATCTCAAGATTTACCAATCTATTAAATGGTTATAGATGTATGAATTTTGGTCCTTAAAGATGTTAAATGTAAATTTTAAGATAATTGAATGTTCAAATAGTTTTCCAAATTGACTCTTCGTTTTTCTTTTTATTGTTGTGATTTTGTTTGATAAATTGTCGGAAAATGGTAGTTAGGTGGAAGATTGCTTATATAGAACTTTCACTGGGTATGTTGTGTTGTTGTGATGAGACGTCTCACAGGGGATGTAGGTCCCAGTGATGTGTGAGAATTCTCTTAAGGTATATGCTGCTTGGATAGAGCCTTACCTGTTAACCATGCATAGGGCTAGATTGGGCTTACATGGAGTTGGTAGTGATTGTTGGACCACAGGTGGTGCTGAATAGGCCATGTGATGTTGTGTTGCCATATATATATATGCATGGATATTGATGAATAATTGTGATTGAGTTGATGTTGTGGTAAATCATGCATTTACATGCATATGTTGTTGGCTGAGTTTGTGCAGGCCTTAAGCCGTGTGCGGGTAGGCATGTAAGTTGGCTAGTTGACAGGAGCTGCGGCTCAGACGAGCCTCCAACCTAGTGCCTGGATAAGACATGAGGTCGAAAAGATGGGCCTTGGGGATAAGTGGATGGGTAATTCCGCAGGAGGCCAAGGCGGTGTAGGCCTTATGTCGCAGTAAGCCATCACCCACATTCACTTATCCTGACAAACCACTAAGCTCATCCGTAGATTAGAGTTTTGGCAATCCCTAAATGGTGCTTGGAATGCCATGTTAGGGGGTAAGACTAGACTGATTACCCAAAATGTAATAAATCTCTCGAGAGTCATGTCATTCATGCATTGGCAAGTTAATGTTGAAAGCATAGTATGTGTGTAGTGACTTTGTGGAAACTAGTTCTTTTGTGAATTTGATTTCATATTTGTTGTATGTTGAGGTTTTTTTTTTTGGAAATAAACCTTGTCTATTACATATTTATTTTATTACGTGAGCTTACCCTTGCCTTGCTGTTTGTTTTGTTGTTGTTGGATATCTTGTTGCTGTTGTTGTTCTGGTATGATTGTGATGATCACATCTTATGGCATGGAAGCAGATGATGATGCTTCAGTAGGTTCGGCGCCTCAGAGCTGAGGATGGAGCCACGAGCTGAAGATGTTTGACTTGAGGAGCCAAGCCTTTGTTGTTTTGTTGTATATTTAGTTTATTTTCTCTTGATGGAGTTGCATGGGGTGACCAGCTATAGGGAGTAAGTTTTGTATCCCTTTCCCCCTCGATGATGTATATTTGATTGTTTTGGCTTAGTGTTATTCCCTATATATGCTGTTGTTGAATGTAGTAAAGTAAGTGATGTGTATAATTTATATATACATTCATACATATATATGTGTGTGTGTGTGTGGTGTGTGTTATGATGTATTGTTATAAATGATATACTAAGAAAGTTGTAAAATAGTATTGTAGTGATAGTGGGTCGTTATACTACTATTCTAGGCCTAGGGTTTCTTGAAACAATAATAACTTTGACACTAGGTCCTCCACCACTTTCCTCATTGTTTTGTCCTTTAAGGGGATTGTTGTATTAGTACCTTATAAATAAAACATATAATAGATTACTATATATATGAGCACCACAAAATAAAGGGGGGATAATAATAATATGTATATAAAAAACTAAAAAAATTGTTTGTTGTATGAAGACCTTATGGATCTAGTATCATTGGAGGCAATATAATGGTCTAATCCCTAGTTCACATCGTAGTCACTGTCATCCAATTATGTATTACTCATGTCATCCTCTTTCTCACAATCCTATTTCTAATCATAGTCATTGTCATCTAATGATGTATTACTCATGTCTCACTATTTACATATTTCCGTCCTCATTGTTACAGTCTTCATCTCCTTCAACCCCATTTTCATCTTTTTGCTCACCCAAATAACTATCACAGTCTTTCTTTTCTCCCCTTTCCACATCAACCTTCTTCCTAACTTTTGCATTCTACACTTAAACAACATTAACATCTACAACTTGAACTTCATCATTTGCCAAATTAGCTTGGTCTTAATCAATTGCAAGCATATCCATTAATTGTTCCACATAATACTCATAACTTTTTACATAATTTGCAAACTGAATGACCTCTACATCAATGTTAAGTGGCCTCAAACCTTTACTTAAGTCAAATTTAGGATGTTTGTATCAAACACATCTAACTTCTCATAATCAAAACTTTTAATATACTTTGATATATCAATGGTGACATCTCATCTACGTCCCATCCAACTTTGTCTGAATTACACTAATTGCTTACATATCTAGTTGTTGGATCATGCAAAAGAAAAAATGGTATGTTTTTAATCTAACTTCACTAAATATTGTTGGCTTGCAAATAAACAAAAGACACAAGACATATGAACAAAACAATTTTAAAGCATCACTATTTGACAATATTACATTAAAATATATTATTGATCATACATATATAAATTCATCCAAGTTTGAGGCTACAAGTAGACATCACGATCATACATAAACCCACCCAAAATTGAAAAAAAAAAGAGGCTAAAACTCTACATGTGAATCCATATTCTATATACAATTATAAGTCAATTTTGTTCCTAATGATGTGCTTAAATTGTATACATGGTGTGTTATTCCCCTTGACAAACAAACAATTTGACTTGAAATAGTGAACAAGTCAAGTAGAGTTTATTTTTTTCCTATATATATTTTTCTCTTTTGATCAATCATGTATTGAAAGAAACATTTATTTATGTATACTGAGATCATATATTGGTCAAATTGAGTCTTATTCAAATATTTTTTGTAGCTTGATTTACTTTTTATAGTTTAACAATTTAACTATAACCAGGTATTAATGTACAAAGTTAATATCTGTTATCAAAATCTATAGTTATTAGAAACCTTTTCTTGTCCCAAAAATTGTGGATAATTGGGGTCAAAATTCATAATTTGATTGTGGTTCCTCCAATAAGTTGAAAACCCCCCATTTTGATTTAGTCCATGTTTTGATGCACATACAATCAAAGTTAATAAATCCAATCCCATAACCCTTGTTTCGATTTAGCCTGTGTTCTAATGCACATACAATTGAAGCCAATAGGAGTCATATGTTTCCTTGTCTTTTTCATTTATGCAGGAGTTCTTTATTGTTCACACAAGCAGGAGTTACATAAGGTCCTTTACAATTTTGGAAAATTCTCCTTCTCCTTTGACCTTGTCTTTCTTGTTCACACAGGGTTTTGAGAGTAAAGAGTTGTGATTTCAAGACTCGATTGAATTTACACATTCCTTTCACATTTTGTTGTATGGTTTAGGATTCCATTCACATGTAAGCCTTTAAGTTATTTAAAAAAAAAAAAACTATTCAAATGGTTTGCCACGTGTCTCCATAATTTACCATGTCATTAAGCGAGAGCCATGTCAACATATATCGTTAGTCATGTAACAGAGAATTAACGATTAGACTAAATTTAATTGATTTTAAAAGTATGAGGATTTGATTTGAGTAATTGAAATCACTGAAACTAAAATCACCCACTTGATAAACTACATGAACCAAAAACACAATTAAGCCTTTTTTTTAAATGTTTTGTAAAAGTGAAATTTATGAATCCTTTTTTAACTAATATTTTAGTTTGTACATTCTACATAATAAATGTTTATTTTTATATAATTAAAATTTTATAACAAATAAATAATTTCTAACATATAAATTATATAATAATTAAAATTCATAATATATAAATTTAGTTGAATATATAAATTATATTTTAATCTATGTTTAATATTTTTACAAGGTTTTTTATAATTATTGACAATTTTTTTAAAAAATATTGAAATTTAATTTAAAGATAATAGTAAAAGAGGATAGATTAAAAGAGGTAAACAATTAAGAAGATCAAGTGAATATATAAAGATAAAAAAAAAGATAGTTTGATACAATTGGGAGAGAATTTTTTTGGCTAATCGTGGGATAGTGAGTGAAATGCATTTCCAAAGAAGAGAGAGAGAAAAAATTGAGAATATTTAATGAGAAAATAGGTTATGCACTAACAGTGTAAAATAGTTTTACATTATCATTCAATCACAAATCATCATGTATGATAAGTTTGTTAACTTTTATAATAATTACCTTAAAAGTCATACCAACAATTATTTTTGATTAGTTGATAGTATAAAACTTTTTACACTGATCGTGTATAGCGATTAAACTCATATTTAATTAAGAGGGTGATGAGAATAAAAATTTTACTCTTTATTCTAATTTGCAATATTAGACTAAACATGTGTAGGTTTGAAAATTCAAATTGAGATATTGTGTTGATTGTTATTTGATAGAATGTTTAGAGAATATTAATTAAAAAGTATTCAATGGATTTCATTATATAATTTATTGTTAAAAATTAAACATTAAATACTTTCATGTATTGTATTATAGACCTTTAATTGTTAAAAATAATATTAATTATTTTTATATAAGGTATATAATAAATATTTTATTCTTTATCAAATATCTGTTATGCTTATTCTTTGAATCAATACCTAAAAACACATTCATTAAAATTCAATTACTTGTTTTGCAGAAGTGAAATATTCGAATCTTTTTAATTTAGAAATCAGAATTGAGGGGAAAAAAAACAAGTAAATGGTATATAAACAATCATCAACACAATTACTTATTTTAAATAATCTTGCATTAATTGTAAATAAATATGTATGTTTATATATTTCATCGAGTCTTTCAAAACCGCAGTTGTTGACGTTTATGTTTTACGAAAGCGAAACAATTGTCGTTTTAATCTGGAAATTAGAAACCAAGAAAAAAAAAAAAAAAAAACTGATTGGCATATTGGGCATCCAGAAATGATTACTGAAGGGCGTCCAAGTAATGCGACTGAAAGGCGAGTACTTGAAACCAAACAAAAGAATAAGAAAAATGTTAATTAACATACCGACGTATTCTTTTCAATACACTATTTTTTTATTGGTTAAAAGAGAAGGAGTAGTAAAATATTCTTTAACATATTTTTCTTAATACATATTTTATTATTAGTTAAAATTTATTAAAAATTACAAAATTATAAGAAAAAGTTATTAAATAAGATGTAAAATTTACAAATTTTTGTAATTTTTAAGAAATTTCAAATAATAAAAAAAATTGTAATTAAAATAACGTGTTAAAATGTATTTTGCTAGCATTTTTTTGGTTAAAATTTTTTAAAAATTATAAAAATTTGTGAATTGTATATTTTATTTAATGACTTTTTTTGTAATTTATAATTTTTAATAAATTATAACTAATAATAAAGATTACAGTAGAAAGACCTTGTTGTTACAACTCTAGTCGTAAAATAATAGAATGTGGCGGGAAAAAAAGGAAAATAGCAGAGCACGGGAGAGGATGTACGGGAGAAGTTTATTCTATTCTGCTTCTCCGTCCCCAACATGCGATGCGATGCGATGAATAAAATATTACTAACCTCTCTCATTCTTTTACGCGATCAATTTCTTCGTTTTCCAAATCTGTTGGGGATCGGTCCAGACCCCGTAAATTCGACTTGATGCAAGGCCCCACCAACCCACGCTTTATATTCCATCCATTCTTTCTCCTCATCTCATCTCATTCACTCTCCATCCATCGCTTTCTCGCTGGCGTGGCCATTAACGAAAGTGCGCAATGCTCCCATTCAGCAAAACTACCCTAACACCCAAACCCCTCGATCCCACTCCCACTCGCAATCAACACCCACAACCACCTCCTCCTCCTTCGATTGAATCGCTTCCCCCACCCATGACCACCACTCATCCAATTCCAAATTCTAACTCTCCACCCTCCCATCCTCTCGACCTCGAAATCGGGTTTGGGGGTTCCGACTTTGACATTAACGCGCTCATCGATGATTTTTTCGACCAACCTGCTCCCGAATTGCCCACTCTCGATAACCACGGATCCACCAGTGCCAGCAAAGACTCTCTCAAGAGAGGAATCGATAGCGCCGTTGATTATTTCGAAGCCGCCGTATCCATCAAGCGCGGTAGGATTAACAATGTTAGCGACGCGAGCTTTGAAATTGAAAACCCTATTCCTCTCTTCCAGGATCAAGGACACAGCGGTGACAATGGGAAACGCCCGGTGTTTGAAATAGATTTTTTATCTACCGCTCTTCGCGAAGCTGAATTAGGCTTGGCGCAGAATTCAGACAATAACGCGAACCTTGACGTGGAACCTGATAATGTACCCTACCGTTCTAGTTCCAGAAGGAATCGGACCATGGAACGTTTCCGAGTGATAGCGAAGGAAAATGCCACTCGCTATGCTCGATTCACCTCGGACGTTGGAGATGAAGGCACGTCTCCTGCGGCTCAGGGAATTGACGATTGCGCAACTCCGTTTTCGATCGCTATGAAAGCGATCGTGGATCGAGCCGCGAAGAAGTGGGTTTCCAAGAGGAGCCAACAAGGGGAGAAGAGGTATTTGGTGCCCTCTTTGAAAGAACTGTGCCTTAAAATTCTTGCAGATAATGCTGATGCGATGGTTTCGCTCGAGAGTGTCCCAGATGAGCTGAGACACAAGCTTTGCTACCTGCTCTGTGACTCGAGAAAGATGAACGGTCACTTCCTTGATCTTCTTCTCAGTGGGGCTCCGACAGAGATTCGCCTGAAAGATTGCTCGTGGTTGACGGAGGAACAGTTTGCAAAGTCTTTTCAAATGTGTGACACTGGAAGATTGCAGGTGCGTTGTGGGGGTCAGTATTTCATATGTGACACTTCCATTACGCTGACATGACAGTTTTAACTTTTATTTGGTTGAATGTTGAATTGAATTCCATTTAGCATCCCAGTGTTTTTTTTATTATTAATTTTTACGCGTGTGTGTAGTTAATTTTTTAAAAGCTTTTTGGTTGTTCTGTTGTTTGATTTTCTTTTGTCTGCTTTACTTGTTTCTTGAAGATTTGACTAGCAAATTCTTTGAGGTTTTAGTTTTAAAAAACTTGATGATCTGAATTCAGGTTATATATTTACTTGTGGAGTAGGTGCTGCAACTTGACCAGTGTGGACGGTGTATACCTGATTATGCATTGCTTGGTACTTTGAGCCAGTCACCAAGGTGGTTGCCTAGATTAACTAGTCTGTCCCTCAGTGGTGCATGCCGTCTTTCAGATAAGGGGTTGCATGTGCTAGTTTCTTCTGCCCCAGTACTGAGATCGATTAATCTAAGCCAGTGCTCCCTTCTCTCATCTGCCAGTGTTAATATTTTGGCTGATTCATTGGGATCACTTCTGAAAGAGTTATATCTTGATGATTGCCAAATCATTGATGCTGCACAAATTGTGCCAGCGCTGAAGAAACTTGAACATTTGGAAGTGTTGTCATTGGCTGGCATTCAAACTGTCTCTGATGAGTTTATCAAGGATTACATCATTGCACGAGGTCACAACATGAAGGAGCTTGTTTTGAAGGACTGTAGGTAAGTACTGTATGAACTGTCCAATTCATGCCTGGAATTTTCCTAACAACTGATGCTTTTATCAAAGTATTTTTTTGGGAGAATTTCTACGTAGGGAAAATTTTAACCAAAGCTGAGAGTTATGGTTGATCCAATTAAAGTTTGGTTAACCATTGACCACTCTTTGAGCATGGATTTCTAACTATGGTTAACTGTTGATCACTCTGAGCATGTCATAACCATTATTTCTAACTTTGTTAATTCTTCCTAACTTGGAATTATGTTTGCCAGGAAATCTGAAACTCTGGTTTCCTTATTATCTTTCGTTGCTAAAAAAAATATTTTTCACTTTAGCTTGTTGATTTATGTTTCTTAATGTGCAGAAAATTGACTGATGCATCAATAAAAGTCATTGCTGAACACTGTCCTGGGTTGTGTGCTCTTGATCTTATGCACTTGAACAAATTAACGGATTTATCCGTAGGATATCTTACAAATAGCTGTCTAGCACTTCATACATTGAAGCTCTGCCGCAATCCATTCAGGTGTTTTCTTGTTTTCTGCTATTTCCTCTGTCTCATTGTACATTTGCATATTGCTTTTGCTAGACATTAGTCTCTAATCTGTCTGATCTTTGCAAGAGATGACTCACTTATAGGAGTTTATAGCTTTTTAATAAAATGGTTATCTTTGTTTCTGTGATGATATGAATTCTCTGTAGGAGTGGTTAATGATTAATTTCCAATCCTTTTTGAACATTGCTCTGATGGCTTCCAAGACTCGAGTTAGATTTCTGTTGTCCCTGTCTTCCTTAAGATGCATCAGATTCTGTAGCTAGGGATAGTTGATCATATTTCACCATAACCTATTGGTAGGGTATTGTTATTTCTTTCATGAATTGGTGTAGATTTTTTAGCATTTGGAATGTCAGGATATTTCTTCATATGGGTCTGATTGACACATTCCTTTCTTGAAGTCTTGGACTACCAATTGTCAAATATATTCTTTGTATTCAGGGATTTGAGAAAATCCTTCCATCTATCTCTTATTATTACCATGTATGCATGATAGATCGGTGTGTCCTAGGTTGGTGATTAAGAGTGCTTGCTGTGCATGTATTCGTGATCTCTTAATAATTCTCATTGATGAATAAATTTAACACAACTTTTTCTCCACTACAGTGATGAAGCAATTGCTGCATTTTTAGAGGTTACTGGAGAGTCCTTGAAAGAACTTTCACTTAATAATATTAAGAAGGTACATTTCTATACTTCCTTGCTGATTTTCTCTCCATTGGCTCGTGGGTTTGTGGATGTATGTTAAACACATGGGCCCTTAGAACAGTGACATGCTGGAAAGGCTACTCTGTGCTCATAAAAGGATTAATTAAATTATTATCAATTTAGCCTCAAAAAAATTAATAGATTATGTGTTTGAAGAGTAACTGCTTCTGTATTATCTATTCTTTGATTGGTCATGATTTTACTCAAGCAGTCACTTCAACATGCACTGTATGCTGCAATTTATTTTCTTCGAAAATTAAATTCATAACTAACAGAGGAACACTTATATGATAATTATAAACAAAATATGAAAGCTCTTTGACGTGAAATGATGCTTGTATATTATTTGCTGGTTCTTTATGGAATAATATGAAACAAAGCTCTGCCCTCCAATTGGAGGAAGACATTGTCGACTCAACTGACCCTTCAATATTACTTAACTAATTGAGGTCGTTGTCAATCTTTATTCTATTCGGTTTTCAATTAGCTTTTTGGCTGTGGCGCCAATGAAATCTTATTTATAATGTTTTATTTTCTGACTGTTTGACACATTTGATTTAATCCAGGTTGGCCACCACACAACCTTATCACTTGCTAGGCATGCGAAAAGTTTGCATACTCTAGATCTATCTTGGTGCCGGAATTTGACGGACAATGAGTTGGGTTTGATTGTAGATAGCTGCTTCTCGCTGAGGTTGCTTAAACTTTTGGATGCTCACTGGTAAATATCTATCATTAAACCCACCTCAAAGGCATATCTGTGTTGAATCTCGTGGTCATGGAAAAATATATAAAATGATCTGATTCAGAGTCTTTATATAAAGAAATTAGATGAATTTGCAGGAAAAGGTTTAAAAGGTTACATATTTTTGTAGGTAACAGATGTTTTTCTGAATGGACACTCAAACCCAGAGATTCAGATCCTTGGATTGAAGATGTCTCCTTTATTGCAAAATGTCAAAGTGCCTGATCCCTATCAACCTCCCTTGCGTTATTCATCAGTCTCAGTAGATTTGATATAGAATAGAATTAGAAATGAAACATATGGATGGCATTGCTTATGGTTATTTCTAGTAAAAGCAGACTTAACTTTCTGCTAACATGGTGCTAACTGAAGAGGCAAGGAAACCACTATGTTGCCCGTTTTACCTTTGTTTTAGTGATGCCATTGTTGTTACAAGCATTCAAAGCCAAACATACAGGCTATTATAAGCATTCATATTCATTGTGTACAGTGGATATGTATAGCAAATTCTTAACCTGAATGAGGCAGATAATAAAGCTTCTTCCTGAAAGTATAGATTTCTGTACGAGTTCGAAATTGCACGGTCATTTGCAATTTCCTCTCTTTTAAGTGAACTTTGTTTCTGAATAAGTTACTGTTTGGAACATTTTAATCATATAATAGGAAGTCTGTAGTGTACCTTGAATTTGAGTGCACCAATCAAACTTGTTTTTGTTCTTGAAAACATATTAGAGTAAGTTAAACTACGCAATTTTTACGCAACAAGGAAAGAAATAAAATGAATACAAATAAAAAAGAGAGAAATAAATAAAACATAGGACAAAATTTTAGATTGGTTGGATTGAGAAAAATAAAAGGAAAATTAAAAAAATATAATACAGGTTGTTTCGTTTGGAAAGAAGGAGAAGAGAGAAATTAGATTACAAATAAAAATATTATTTTACCGTGTATTGCATAAAGGGTTTAACACGTCATGCCAATTTAATTGATTGTCCCTTAATTAGCATAAAATAGATTAAATGGTTATTATATCCCTTGAATCATGACGCTGAATGAATTTAATCGATTATAATGGGATATAACCGATTAAATCCTTAAAGTTACCTTCATTTCTTCGGTACTTTTTAGCTGTTCAGCGGCAAAATTTTTAAGCGTGGGATCCACTCATTTTCCATTTTTTTTTTCTCATTATTTCATCTCAATCAAACAACTCCATTTTTAACTTTTACTCTGTTTCCACTCTCATCAATTTCTCACCCATATCTATCTTACCAAACACAGCATCATGTGGATTTAAATTATCCGCATTGAATTTTATTGTACATATATTTTGAGATTCAAAATTTTAAATATAAATATTTCAATTTGTTTTGGTTCAAATAATTTTGCAAAATCAAGGGCAAACATCGTATAGTTTGCAGCTGACCATGAAAGCCGGTTAGAGTTGCGATTCGTTTGCCACATTGGCCAAGAAAAGATCCTCGGTCAATTTGTGTGAGCCGTGACCGGAACCCAAAGCCCAAAACCAGTGAGAGGTTGTAAAGAAGTAAACACTGAATGATTTCGAGTCTCGCATTTCTTATCGTTACTGAACTCAGGGTTCATGCTAAGAAGCTATTTTCGCCTTCAATAAGGGATAAACTGCATTATAAATCTAGCGTTTACCGATTTGCTACTTTCTATTTTTAATGCTTGTTTTGTAAAAGTAAGCAGTCTCCCTTTTCTCTAATGTTTGAGGTTTGCGACAAAGGAAGAGTTGAAATAATAGTTTTAGTTCATTGTTTTTCATTCTCGGTTACGACTTTTATTAAACCAATTTGTTAAAGACAATATTGATTTGAAAAGGAAATGGGAAAAACAGAAATAGGGAACATGGTATAACAAGGACATATACATGCATTTACGTCAACTATAAAACCAATTTGAAACTTCTAAAGAGATGTATTTCACACGGTAAAGTACATTATGATTGTTGATTGAAAAATCAATTGTTGAAATGGGATGAATGCATGCTGTGTGTAACAAAATATAAAATTGCAAAAATCTCAATTATTGATTTTTTAATCAACAATTCACCCTTACCTTAAGAGTAAAGGAATTTGGAATTCAGTACTGTTCAGAAAACTATCCAATAGAAGCACAGCAATATCTTTCGTGCTTTACATCTACATCTGTAAGCGAAGCAAGTATGTCTGATTTTCTAACAACAGGGGGGTTTGCCATTTCAACTACCTGAAAAAAGTGACAAGGGCGAGGAAATTGTCTGAATTACTATGCATTTCATGAAGAGCTATAATCCATCATAGAGCATGGGAAATAAAGATGAACAAACAGTTTGTATTACCCCAAACCCCAAGTTTTGGTACAATATCAGGGCTGGTTTATTGTTTCTGTCCACATGCGCATATACACTTGCCACACCTGCTCAACGAATTCGGAATAGATGGTAAGCTTTCGGCCTTATTTAAACATGCTTTCAGACATAAGTGGTAAGAGTTACTCTGACATCAATGTTCATATTACCAATAGATTTTGCAGATTTGACAGCAAAGTACAACATGTTGCTTGCAATACCCTTGCGACGAAATGATTTGGCAACAACCAAGTTTGCAATATAACCGTATCTGCCTGATGGTGATCTGTTGATGTTGCAAAAACGAGGAGCCTCCACGAGTTCCTGCAGAAATTATTAGTTAGAAAAGCATAAAAACCATCAGGCTAGAAACATCTGCAGCTCAAAGAGAAAAAAAAAAGAAAAAGTGATATACATAGCATACCCCAGGAAAGGTCTCTCCTAGCCGCAGATATCGGATATTCAAATCAAGGGTTCCTACAACACTTTTTACTATTGTACGTTTTACATTCTTCCGCTCCTTCCTCACCTGATAAAATTGACAGCAGACAGACACCATAAGGGGAAAGATGTTAATCAAATAATGAGAGCTTTTGAAGTGAATTATATATCTGGATCAAAGAAGAGGAATGTTTTTACCGTGATTATGCATGTGCTACTGTCGCCATTTTGCTCCTTGCACCGCTTTTTTATCGCATGAAATTCCTACCAAATAGAGATTCTTGTTAAGATTTTCATGAAGGACGCTCCATTGCATACGGCACCAGAAAGAAAGTAATTAGCATCAACTCCTACCTGATCAGCAAATTTCCTTTTACATTGATCACTATATCTGGATAAAAAACATAATGAGAATTAGTAGCACCCAAACTTTTCATCTGTTGTGAATCAATGCACTTCAATTCATCTACTCGATAGCTTGTTATTTAAAAAGAAATAAATAGTTTCACTCTCATTTTCCTGAATCTCTATCACCATAATCAATCAAGTTATTACCATTAATGATCCCTATTAAGAAATAATGCACTGCGTTTGAGTGTCATACCGTGTAGGTGTTCGATTTTCCCACTCACTTTCTGCTCTTAGCCATGCTGCTATCTGTCACAATATCAACAAAAACAAATACATAAAAAACGTAGAAATACAGTGCAAATACCATAAGTTATTATATATAAATACATACAATAAAAGAAAAGAAGAAAGGAAGCTTACCCAATACTCTTGGTCAAGCAGGGCTGGTCGTGCAACAAAATTGCCAAACTCAAATCTATCGTGTGGATCCAATTCTTGATCCGAAGGTTGCAAGCCGTCAAAATGGAGATCGCAGAACCTCACAGTTTCCACTCTGGAGAAAGGTGGCGTTAAGCTTGAGAGTTGCACCGACACTTCTTTCTTCTTCTTCTTCTTCTTCTTGTTCAAAAAATCAGAGTCCATAGTCCTAGCACAACACAAATTAAGAAGGTGATTAAGTAAGGTCATACATACGTTCAAGAAAAGAAAAGAAAGAAAACGGTTTTAATTGAAAGTGACATGGTCCAAGAAGCCGCGATTCGCGGGGGGCATTTGTGGCGGGTGGGACAGGCGCGGAAGAACGAACTCTGGAATTGTGGCGCGAGAATTGTGGAAATGGAAGGCATGGTTCTTTCTAGTTCGCAAACTCTTTTTTTTTTTTTTACTTTCGTTGAATTGGAAGGAGAATTGAGAGAAGAAATAGAGAGCACGCGGTGAAACTTGAGAGTAACAACCAATCACGTTTTCTTTTCTTGTGCTTCTGCTTCTTCTTTTGTGATTAATGGGTATGAGTATGACACGGTTTTATTTATTTATTGTATTAATTTGTTATGCTATGATGATGAACGATTGAGACTGCAGTTTACAAGCCGGGTTCCTACTTGCCAATAATTCTTTTGCTTTGTCGCCCTCGCCGCACACAATTTTCTAAAAAAAAAATAAAAAATTTAACTCTAATTTCGTTGTTAATTCATATTTAAATTAGGATTTTTTTTTAAAAACAATTAGAATTTAAAAATTTTTGTATCTGTGTCGCAGCATCGATTAATTGCATTATCTTGTTAATCATTACACTAGGAATGAAAAATTAAAAAAATAAATTATTAAATGTTATATTTTAAAAATTGTTAATGTATTAGGTTTTGTACTTTTATTCTTAATGCAGTAATTTTTTTAAGTATTAAATGATTTTTTTTTGAACTATTATATTAAGGTCAATAATTAGTGAAATCGTAACAATTAAATGAAAAAAATGGAATAAATTTAAATAATCACGAATATAATATTTAAAAACTTTATTAAAATAATTATGTAAATGATGTTATGTGAAATATTATTCTACGACATTTATCTTTATCTTAAAATGTGCCTTTATTTTTCATTTTATTGAGCAGAATAGTAATTTAAGTGTGTCTATTGTTTGTTTCATATCTATGAATAGTAGGGTAAAAACATTGAACAATGTACAAACAAAAAGGAGATTTGTGGTTGGAACTGGTAGGTGACACATGTCGGCGACGACGATATGAAGAGGGAATTTTTGAAGAAGAAGAAGCGTATAACATTTATGAAAAATCAGGTATATAAATTGAGAATTAACGCGAATAATTAAAACGATAATTTATAACAAGGCTAACAAAAAAAAAAAGGTGACGTTAGAAAACATTCAGAAAAGGAAAAAAGAGAGTTTTTAGACCATTCTTATGCACGCGAGAATCCTCCTTTATACTAGCCACATTAAAATTTATTAACACATTTTAATATATAAACATGATTGAAAACCAAACCAAACAATATGAGACTTGTACTTTTTGAAATACCCAGTTACATACAACAACACATTGGATCTGAACTGAATTTCATAGCATTTTGAAAAGAAAGCTGACCATTGTCGAATAAAATTGAAATCCTTTATAAAAAAATAAAATAAAATTGAAATCCTTATATGATTAGTAATTCTATTGAATACGATACTTTGACAACAATATCTTAAAAACATTTTTTTTATCTATCATTTTTTTATTAGTTAAAATTTATTAGAAATGATAATATCATAAATAGATATTTATTAAATAAAAAGTGTGACCTATACAATTTTATGATTTCTATTAAACTTCAACAAATAACAAAGAGCTTGTTAAAAAATATATATATTATATTAAAGAATGTGTTTCTAATATTTTCATATCTTAATTTTAGTGATTAACTATCCATGATATTTATTTTGGTCTAAATTATTGATATTTTCTAAAGGAGATTCTTATTGTGGTTTTTTAGAATATTCCAAAAAAGTTTTAATCTCACATAGCTTAGTTTTGAATGCTTTCAATTCTTTATATATTAACATTTGTTTATAACTTTCAAAAAAATAAGAGGACAAAAAATTGTGTGCATAAGATTGGGTTAATGGCATGATGTAATGTAAATCTTTTGATTCATGATTGAACCTCTGAAATTTATTTAAACCTTCATACCCTTTCCAAGCTTACCTACTATTTGAAACCCTTCTTCCTGTCTTCTCAGTTTTGTAACCCCGATTATTATTGGAAAAAAATTGAGAGACTTGTGCACTTCGTGATAAGTTCTTAAGAATAGTGTTAGTGATTTTTGGCATCGACAACTACAATTCTTTCAGTGGAAATTTATTTTCCTACATAATATTCGAATTCAGTATCTTGTTTAAAAAAAAAAAGTATAAGACTTTAATTTGATGTCTTATTTAAAAACAATCAAATGTGTATCATTAAAATGAATCACTCATTAATAATCATTATATTTATTTATTTATTTATTTTGAATTCTATATTATTTGATGAACTTTTTTAATTCATTAGCTAGACTAAAATTTTGTTTGATTACAAAACAATGCAAAATATCTCATCAAATTATAATTGGAACTTTGGAAGTAAGAAAGACTCAAAATTCAAACTCCAAGCCTCAAACAATTTGCGGATTCCAAAACCACCTGTGCTAGAAGCCCATAGTTTGTCTACTCTACTGTCTTTTTTCCACGCCTTCCTTCATCAGTTCATCCCTCGTAGGCGTAGTTGTAAAAAAGGATAAGTGACCCCATCATTTTGTTTTTTCTACAACTATCTTTGGAACGCACGTTGGGGTGAAAAACCCCTGCAGTTGTGGACATTCTTGTCAAAGACTATTTTTATGGTCAGTTGAATTTTTTTTACACATACAAACTTAGCTTCTGTTTATAATTTTGTAGATGATATGGGCTATATGCAAAACGAATATGGTTGCTTGAGGAGCCTCCCCTTTTCTTTCTGCTATTTTCTTGCTCCTTAATGTTCCATACTTACATTAATTTGTGGGTTAAAGATGTTAAAGTCAATGGTTCGGTAAGCATCTTAACTATTTTTCAATTTTGTGTCCATAATTGCATATGATTCTGTAATATCTAGACAGTTATAATACATAATTGTCAAAATCATTCTCAAAAAAAATAAAAAAAAATAATTGTCAAAATCGAATTGGACCATTTGGTTCAATCAGTTAGACAGAAAATCAATTAGATAATTAATTCGGATAGTCCTCAAAGTTAGTTGGTTAGAAAATTGATCAATGGTCAAAATCAGGTAAAAAAAGTGTCAAAAAATTGATTTGAACTAACATTTAAAATAAATGATTTTCTTGGTTTAAAATTTTAAATAAATAAAAAGACATGAAAGTTCAAATAATAATTGTTATCGTTTACTATTTATTATGAGTTTCTTTAATTTAAAATTTTATCCAATTTATTTTTCTATATATGTTACCTTTTTTTAGACCCTTTATATCCTCGACAAATTTATTGAATCAAGTAATTTTATATTATATAATATTAAAAATATATAATTTTAATTATCACCATTTTAACCTTTGTTAAAGTAGAACACTAGAACCAACAAACTTAGAACGTTCATTGACTAATGACTATATGCTTCAATGAAGGTGTAATTCTGCCTTAACAAAAGCACTTTCAGGATTATTATTCTCGAAAATATAGATTGATAATTAATGGGAAAAGTATTGTATTTTGTAGGGAAGATTCATTTACTCACTGCATTTACTCGACAAGCAACAGAAATTCTTTAGTGATTTACTTCTACCTTGAATGCTCACAACATTCAAATTCAATGGCCACACCCATAGTGACCCCAAACAAACACCACCAACAATAGGCGACTGAAGAAATAACAAATAAAAAAACAATGATGCAAACATCTGCACTAGTACAAGGTAGAAGGAAGATAGAGCAAGGTGTTGAGGAACCTCAGGGTTCAAAATCAGTCTTGACCCACTTCCCATACTTGCTTTTCATTTTCTCATCCAACTCCTTAGCTTTGATTTCTGCCATCTTGGTCGCATTAGCCATGGACTCCTCTTGCACTTCCGCAATCCTTCTACTCCTCTTCCTTGCTGAGGCCTCTTTCTCTGCTTCCAGTTTCCTCATAATCCTTCACCCAACAACTATGCACTGCACAACTCAGCATCAGTACCAGCAACTGCAACATGCACATTGCCATCAAAGTCCCACACTCGAGCCTCACCAAAAGTTTGGCTTCTTTGGGGTCCCTTGGTGACTTCAATAGGGAGATGCTTGCTTTCTCTTTTGTAAACAAGGCTAATATGCTCAGCACTTGTCCTATTAATGAGGCTAGTAGAAGTGAAATGTGGGTGAGGAAACACAAGTATGTGAGTTGGGAGTAGAAGCCCACAAAAGATGAGACAAGTGAGATGCCAGAAACCATAAGGAGAGCCATGCCAAATGAAGTTGGGGGCATCTTGAGGAGAATAGTGGGCGCAAATGAGGAAGCAGAAAGGATAAACAATGCCAAATTCAAACAGCTAAGGAGGAGGTTGGTGAAGGAACATGCCCTTCTAAGCTTGGAAGAAGCCATTTTTTGCAGTGTTGATTTCTCGAGAATATAGTCTGCTTTTGATTTTCGAAGAGGGTGGGGATTTGAATTTATAAGCAGGTGAAAGGTGCCGTTAAGGGTGGCTATAACGGCTAGCATAAGGGAGGCCCCACTTTCTTTAATCATTCTTGGATGGTGCAATATTCCCTCCGCAGGCATTCAAACTGTCTCGAATAAGGAGAACTGTGCCTACATAAGCGCCTGCCTCTGCCAACCTGATGATTAGGAATTATACTTGGAGTTACGTTAACTGTAACTGGTAGTCTAGTACGATAGGAACGTGACAATAACGTATATATTACGCATAGCTCGTGACGCGGATCAATATCAAGCAAAGTAACCCCACCACCAGCTCGTAACAAATGTTAAGACAGTAAAACTGATGGTCTCCCGTGACAGGAATGTGATAATAACAAAAACACTACGCAAGAAGCTTCCACGTTTTTATTTTTTTATTTTTTATTTGATGTGAAAAATTGAGAACACGTACGTTAACAATGTCACGTTGATCATGGACAGTAAATCCCAGCATGCAACAATGTTAACTTCAACTTTCAGCAAAAAAAGGAAGGGGGGTTGGGGAGTGTCTATTTCAACACAAAGAAAAGGGAATTATTGGTATGTTATTCAGCATTTAAAGGTATCCGGGTATTAGGTTGTCATTCCATGAGTTTCCAACTAACACTGCCAAAGAAAAGAGATTAATCCTTCTACGTCCCGAATTGAGATCCTCTCCAGCAAAGTTACCGTGCAGCAAGCCTCCAGCAAAATCTCAACCTTTAATTAATCATTGTACAGAAATCAAGGAGAAGAGAGTATAATAGATGGTCCAGATTATTGCTGTAGAGAAATTTGTGCTGGAGGGGATCCTGGTCCGTCTATGTCCCTGCCCTGCTGCATGGCAACGCAATTGGTTTATAAGGCACTCAGCACATGACCATCTTCAATCTTCACTTCAGTTAGACCTGGTTCTTTTGCAAATTAGGTTAGAAAGCAAACCACGAGTGAATATTGTGCACACAAATTTCCACACACACACCCTCCCTTCTCTCTGGCAAAGCAGGGATATTTTGTGCAGTAATCAAGCAATTTGCAACATCACAAATCTGGATCTGAAGCAAATACTAATTACAGGCACATGTACAAATTATCGCACTGGCAAAGCAAGTTAAAAACTTGACTCTGTTGAAATAATTGCATACACAAAGCAATAGCCCTCTGACTACATGAGTAGTTTTACTCCCTACCAGCTCCATGATTTTTAATTTTTTTGTTGGGGGGGGGGGGTGTTTCACAAATTTCGAATAACTTTTGCGGTATCATCTTGACTCCACTTTGGGGTTTGTATGCATTTCAAACAGGTAGTGACATACTTCAAAATTTGACTTACAGCCTGCAGAAACTATACTCGGATTAGAAAAACCATAAATTTCAAGTAACAACTAGTAGGGAGCTTATTATGGAGCTATTTAATTTTGCTGTCATCAAAACAACCAGTGCAATATTTCATTACAAAAATAGTGTTCTGTGCATTTTTTTTTATTACAAAAATAATGTTCTGAAAAAAAGCGTACAGCAACAGCATAATCTGCATAAAGTTGGAAAAGAGGTTTAACTCTTAATAACAATATGTATTTTTTTTTTCTTTTCTGAATTACAGTTTTAGATTCAGTGTCCACAGCATAAAATAATGCATAAATTACTAAAAAAATATACTTAATGACAAAATTCAGTGCATAAGTCATCATTATAGATATATCTGGTCTCAATATATGTTTCTTGATAAGTTAAAAGAGTAATTGAATTGAAATAAGGGATGATATTTTCATCTTTTCAGTAGACATTCATTCCGGTGTCCTGTTTGCTGATGTTATTGTTTTCAACCACTACTTGGAACTTCTTTCAAAAGGGAATGGAGTCTTACCTCTGCAACATTATCTTCTTTACCGAAATCAAGCAGCATCACTGTGGGTTAAGATGGCCTCAACTCTATCTAGCGATGCTTGTAGTCGTCCTGAGTGCATGTTGAACATTGGCTCATCAGTACCCAGAGCCCTGTTAATGTTTAAAATTTAAATTAATCAGTCATATTCATGAAACAGAATTAAAAAATAGCAAGTAACTAAAAAAGAATAAGAAATCAGAAATGTAATATAGAATAGCTCATACAAAAATAATTGATCAGAGTGTACTTTCCAAACACTGATAATGTATTTGAGTTTCAAAGCTATTATTCTGATTATTTCTCCACCAAAAGACAAAATTACAAAACTTGCCCAGTAATTTCCGGAAGAACATAGTCTGCCCTCCATCCAAACCGTAAATCAAAACCAGGAAACAAGCCAACTGATGTCTTATTTCGGATTCGGGATACACCATCTCCACCCAAACATGTGGTGAGCTTCCATTTCCAACCAGTAGCATGCATTTGAAAATTGTGTCCTACACCAACCTGCACTGTTTATGTCAGTGTGAATCATTTCAAATGAAATTTTACAGAAAGTGGGAAATCAACTTATCATGGCATCAATGATAACAATGTGAGAATATACAAGCACGTGAATACTGTCACATTTAATACTATTTTCAAACTTTTTCAGCAATAGTCAAAATAAATATAACAATCATGTCATCAAAAAGAAAAACAGACACCACCAAACCTGAAGATTAAGAAATTTGGTGATGGGGATCTTTTTTGAGAGAACACGAACATCATGATGAAGGGGCTCATAGATTATCTTCCACTTCCATTCAGGTGTTAAAGGCTTCAATACAAGCTTTGCTTGATATTCATTGATTGGGGCATTATAGAACTGCACCAAAAAAAATTAAAAAAAAAAAGATCTCTAAATAAGTATTCATCATATGTAAATAATTGACTAGTAAACAAAAACTACACAACATTAACCTTTTAATTGAAGAGATCTAAGTATATAAATATTTAAATTTGAAGAGCATCACTCCTACAAATTTTAGAGTTATTTTTGACACTTCTTGCATGCATGCAATAGATGGGTTTAAACACTTAGACAGGATTAAAAACAACAGCCAACAGCTGCAGAGTTAAGAACAAAGAATAACCAAATTCCCGCACCATGAACTTAAAAATTAGCTTGTTCTCAAACCACTTTCCAAACTTAAAAGTCTTAAGCTGTCAGAGTGCGTGAATTGAAGTGTGGTATTCTTATAGCCCCCCTGTTCCCGAATCTAATCTAACAAGGTAATTCTTAGAACATTATTCATGAGGAAACAGACACGAGTAACAAATTTGGATCTCCTACCTGATATCTTGATAAACAAAACAACCAATTGCTACTCCAAAAAATCACAATGGAATCAAACAAAATGTAAGAATAAATTACAGTCTGTCTCCCTGTCGTTTAAAAACAATAAAATAACTTCACAGCATGTATCTCTCTAATTGCTTACCAATTTTAAGCATGTTATGTTGGAAAACAATTCAAATTTTCATTTTCAAATCTTTAAGATATGATTTAGATTTAGATATATTATTTTTATTTTAGGATTTGTTTTCTCTTTTAATGTTGGGATGTAAGATGTATAAATAGGAGGGTTTTAAGATAGGAAGAATCACCTGACCTGTAGAGGGGTCACCCCGACCTTGAGAGGGGGATCATGGATAGTTTCAAAAGTTTGTCTAGAAAACTTGTATTGGGACATAATCATTTGAGAGAATGAATAAATTGAGATGTTTCGTAGACATAGGCAAGAGGTATCGACTCACATTAAATAAATTTATAAATTTGTGTGTCTTTTGTTGGTGTTGTTTTGTGTGTAGCCTGGTGACCTGTTAGAGAAGGAGTATTGAAAGTTGATGAAGTTGGTAGTAGATCCTTGTGTCAAAAGTCTTCTTGGCAATGAGAAGTCAAGTGACGTGTCGTGGTAGCTTTGTAGAATTAAGTACACGAAGTGTCATCATCCAATACATGTGGAGCGGAGGTGGGAACACAAGTTTGCAGAGCAGAAGCGGAAGCGTAATTGAGGGAGGAATTGTTGAGAAACAATTCAAATTTTCATTTTCAAATCTTTAAGATATGATTTAGATTTAGATATATTATTTTTATTTTAAGAATTTGTTTCCTCTTTTAATGTTGAAATGCAAGTTGTATAAATAGAGAGTTTTGAGATAAGAAGAATTATCCGGCCTATAGATGGGGTCACCCTGGTCTTGAGAGGGGGGTTATGGAGAGTTTTACAATTTTGTTCAAAAAACTTGTATTAAGATGTAATCATTTGTGAAAATAAATAAATTGAGATGTTTTCGTAGACCGTAGGCAAAAAGTGTCAAACCACGTTAAATAAATATGTGTGTCTTTTGTTGGTGTTGTTTTGTGTGTGTCTCCCCAACATGTTATATATGTATGCAATTGCAAACCTTAACTTACATGCAACAATATTTGACAAATAAAAAAAAAGAGCTAAATTAAAAAAGAAAAAAGACAAAGAAAAGAAGTCCCCGTGCACATATGAATGGGTATGGAAGAGTGAGTAGCAATGAACTGGAATAGAAAAGAACCTCCATATTGAGACCAAGTCGAATACCCTGAACTTCTTTTCGGAACTTGAGAAATAACTCGGAAGGCACCAAATTGATGTTGTATAGCTCATCCCACGAAGTGGGTTCCTCCCCGTTTGGCGCCGATTCCATTTTCGTACAAACCTGCAAAAACCACTTCAATGTATATGCATAAATAATATCATCAATAATGTTATAATTTTGATTATCCAAAAGCGGTTTACCGCGAAACTTGCACTGCACGAAGATGGAAGCGAAGCAGTTTGGCAAACGACTCCCGAACTCCCACTACTGCTATGTTCTTCAAGGCTGAAGCCCTCCTTCGTCGTAATTGGATTTGTTTTTACGAGTTTCACTCACCCTAATTGCTCCTAAATACCCTTGGGCTGCTCATGTCCATCCTTAAATTTTGTTAACCAATACTGAATTTATGCCTTTCTAATTAATTTCATTTAATTCTTAATAGTAGGAATTGAAGTCGAAATTACTAGTTAAACCAAAACATTTCATAATTACTTATTTACATGTTCACGTTCAATGATATTAAATTGTTTTTTAGATCTATACTCTTGAAAGAATTTTTACAAACTTATATATATATATATAGAGAGAGAGAGAGAAAACTTAGATATAATATTTTAGAGTCCGTTTAGGGTGGTTTTTGGTTGAGTTTTAAAATTTTCAAAAACTACAACCAGTTTTTAGTTTTTAAAAATTAGTTTTAGTTTTTTTTTTTATTTTTGGTTTCAAAATAAACTCAGTTTGAAATTTTTTATTCTGTTAAAATTAATTTAAGAATATGTTTGTGTAGTGACGACAGTGGTAGTGGTGACGACAACAATGATGGTGGTGGCAATGGTAAAGCTGACAGTGACGGTTATGGCAGTGCCGACGACAGTGGTTGTGGCGGTACCGACAGTGATTGTGGCGGTGCCAATGGTGATGGTGGTGGCAAAGTCAGTGGTGGTGGTGGTGACATTGCCTGTGGTGGTGGCAACAACGTTAGTGGTTGTGATCGTGGTCGTGGTGGTGGCGGTGACGATGGTAGTGGTGATGAAGCTTGTGGTGGTGGAGGTAATGCTAGTAGTCGTGGTAGTTGTGGCAGCAGTGATGGGTGGTAATTGTGGCAGTGGTGATGGTGGCGGCGATGCCGGTAGTCTTGGTAGTTGTGGCAGCGATAATGATGGTGGTGGTGGTAGTGGTGGTGATAGCGGTGGTGGTGGTGGTGACAGTGGCTGCGGAGATGGCGGCAGCAGTAGTGGTGGCGGTGATAGTGGTGGTGACAATGGCAGTGGTTGTAGTGGTGGTGGTGGCAAGAAAGGCTATTGTCAAATATAATGATATGTATTTATTTTTAAAAACCAAAACCAAATTCACAAATCCTTTTTTTTTGGTTTTGAAAATGAATGTAAAAGTGTTTTGAAATTGAGTTAAAAACCATTTCAGCTCCATTTTAGCCAAACGCGTTTTGTTTCGAAAATTGCATTTGAAAACCAAAAACCAAACATTCGCAACCACCCCAAACAGGGCCTTAGGTGTTATTAGTGTTGTTTTCTAATTAAAAGTAGAGTTTCATCTTGGTAATCTACATAATAAATACATGCATTAAAGAATTATGCATATTATCAAGATAAAACTCTATTTTTGATTGAATAATGATAACAACGGTACGTAAAGTGGTGTATTTAAATTTTGTTCTGTAGACAATTCTCATGTTACCTATCTTTAAAAGTTAATTCTCTACAAAAAGCTATTTTTTCACTAAATAGTAAATTATTGTTCAAATTTTTTCCAGAAAGTCATATTAAATGTTTAATATTATCTTGAATAGAATGACTTTAATGAAAGTTGGTTGTGAAATTTTTTTTAAAATAATTTCCAAATGCTAAAGGAATTTACATTTTTCTCCAACTCAATTCGATTTTTTAATTTTTTTAAGAATCATAAAATGATTTAATTTTTTAATGTTTGAAATGCTTTATATTTTCTTTTTGCATTAATCACATTTTCTTTAAACAGCTTAAATTGTTGAGTAATGATTAACATCTCATTGGAAATGTCCATCCAGAGTCCACCTGGATATGTGGTTAATTAAATGTATAAATATGGTTACTTTTTGTTTTGCGAGTGGTTAAGAGAAATGAATGTGATTATATAATTATCAATATATAGTTAATATTAACCACTTTTGAAACACAATTAACTACTATTAAATATTTCAATAACCTCATAA
Source organism: Spatholobus suberectus (assembly GCA_004329165.1). NCBI lineage: Eukaryota > Viridiplantae > Streptophyta > Magnoliopsida > Fabales > Fabaceae > Spatholobus > Spatholobus suberectus. The sequence goes on along the minus strand of QUWT01000811.1, from coordinate 31,953 downwards.
TACTATTAACTACTTGTGAGACAAAGTTAACCATTATTAGACAATTTAACAACCTACCAATTGGAGTTAGGTCTAGCAAAAGGGATTAGTCCCTCATAACTTGATGAACCAAGCTTCAAATCTCCGTTGGGAAAGATGCCCACATATTTAGTGTTTGAGGCTCTAACAAGATTTCCTTAAAAAAAAAAAAGACAATTTAATAACCTCATGACACTATTAGTAATCTCATGACACTATGCAGTTAACCATGTGTGACAATTAGTAATCTCATGATGTTATTAATCACTTGTGAAGCAAAGTTAACCATCATTAGACATGTCAACAACCTTGTAATACTGTTAATCACATATCTATAGTTGTATACAATCATATTTATTTAATTTTAATCACTTGTGAGACACAATTAACCATGTTTATACACATAGCTAACCATGTGCGCTAGATGGACACCAGATGTAGAATTTTCGGTTGTACGTTACTTTTTTCCTAAATTGTTACAGCAAAAATAATTAATATACTTTAATAATAGATTTACTTGTTTATTAAATGAGTTTAATTTTGACATATTGTTAGTATAAATATTTGAGTTTAATTTTTACATATTGTCAATGTTAAATTTTTTATACCGTTAATTAATAAGAAATTATGATAGATATAACTTTAAAGGTAATTATTATTAAAAACAATAAACTTATCATATATGACAAATTATAATTGAATGATGGTATAAAAACTCTTTAGTCCTTACACCATCAGTACAGAGACTGTTTAGATTTTTATATTATTAATTACTCAAAAATCATTTTAGATATAATTTTTAAAGTAATTATTATAAAAGTAAATAAGTTTACCACACATAATAATCTATAATTAAATGACCATATAACTTTACACAATGCATTCTTATTAAATTCTTATAATATTATATCATTTCATCTAAAATATTTTTAATTGCATAATATAATAATTGACTCTAACTCCAAAGAGTGCGTTTGCTTCATGGATTAAAAGTTGATTCTCAGGAATGTAAACATGAAAATGTAATATACTCATGTTTGTTACAAGTTTTGAAAAATTATTTCAAGGTATTATTGATTCTTGGAAAAGTTGTAACTTTCTTTTTACCATATTTTCCTACATTTCTATTCCTATGAGGAAGGGTGGAAAAATTATATTCCCACGAAAATATTAATAGTTATTTTTTAACACACTTGTAACTTATATTTTTATTTATTTTTTATTTAAATTATTTTAGAAATATTAAAATGTAACCAAATACATTTTTAAATATACTTAGAAATAACATATCTGATTATAACATTTCTAAAAATGTAATACTTGAAAATATAATATGAAATCTCGAAACAAACGCCTCTAAAGAGTTGGTTGAGTAAAATATGATAGGTCTTACATTTGACTTGGACTCACGCGTCATATCCTTCCTTAAAAAAATACTAATAACTTTTCGTTGAGCACTGTTAATACTCGTTCCAACATTTATGATATAGGATTTACATAAAGAAAAATTAGTGCATGTGTGACAATTGCTTAATTTCGTAAAATTATTATTTTTAAATCATTTTTAAAATCTGATAAAAAAAATATTTCTTTAAAATAAATTAATCTAAATACATATTTAATTAAACATTTCATTAAAAAATTAATTTTTTCAAATTAAATTTATCTTAAAAATAAACATATTATTACAAAATTTTAAAAAAATTATTAGGAAGTCCCAAATTGACTTCCAAAAATGACTTTAATAATAATAAAATGACCACGGCTAAAGTGAACCACTTAATCATAACAACTGTTAGATTTATTAATAGAATATTAAACAATGCAGATGGTTTGCTTGTAACCTTTTGTATCAATTAGGAACAAATAAAAATAATTTTTACATTATTCATTTTACAAATTTGGCCCTTCCTTTTACAGTAATGTCAGTCATATGTATGGCAATAATGGGAAGCAAACATTGCAGCTCTACCACCGCCACTTTCGGAGAATCAGCCTCCGTGACCACAAAATCGTTTCAAAACGAAATCAAATCAAGAATAAAAAATGGAAGTACAAATTCAAAATCAGATCAAGAATAAAAAATGGAAGTGAACAAATTTAGATGGAAAAATCAAAAACCATGGACGATGAGACTAGGAATTTCCACGCTGGTGCTTATCATTAGCATTTTCAGTGCCCAATTTCTAGCACCTCTTCATTTAGATCTAGATTCAAACATGGTTCCGCAAACACCATACTATATGCGAATCGAATCATCTTTGTCACAATCCTTAAATCTGGAATCACGTTTGTGTTGTTGAAGCGAAACTCATATCTGGTTGAAGATGACGATTCTCGCCTCGAAGAAACGGCGCACGTTTGGACGTGCTGCGTTTTGTGTGTCGTGATCTACACTAGGGTTCGCGATGCAGCCAGATCCGACAAGGAAATGTACAAGAAGTTCTACGGGAACATGCCTGCTGTCAAAGATCAAGTACATCCTATTGCCATGTGTTCAAATACTCATAAGGGTATAAACGTCTGTTGCAAAATTAAAAAATAAACTAGGCTGACGTGTAAAAAAAAATTAAAAACCTAAACCACCTCTTACAACCGATCACACTTCATGGTCTCGGATAGACCATACATGAACATTGTCCACCGGAGCATTCGTCTAATAATGCCGGAAACAAAAACTGGTTTTCTAATGTAAAAAGATAGCATTTTATTGAAATTAAAATATTAAAGTATATTATTTTTTAAAAAAGTCCAAACTCAGGGATTTAATAGAAATTGACATTTGCAACAAATGATTTAATTTGAAAATTCCGTCAATGTTGAATTTTTTTTCTAACATTTTTATGAGGCTCCAAAGAAAATCAAGCCTGATAGTATTTATTAATTAATTATGTTGAACTTTGCTGAATTACACACAAATATAAAGCTTTTTTTGTTTATCTTAAAAGATAATTTACTTATTATCATTAACAGCTAAAAAAGACGAAAGAAACTCAGATAGTCAGATGATTCCCTATCCAAGCCGCTGACTAGAAGAAAATAGCAAAACTTGCTTATATTGAAGTTCAGAACCTGAAGGTGAAAGAGAGAATTAAGAATTGATTCTCCATTGTATTGACTGTCAAAAAGTGAGTACAAAGCAAGTTACAAATATGGGCATATATATCTATGTAAAATTGATCCTAACCAACTTTCATAACAATTAACACATTAACTGATAATACAACTAGTAACAGAAAAAAGTGAAAACTGATGAATGAATAGTTGAGTTGTAACGGCTTAGGATGAAGAAATATATTTACTTGTCGAGAAGCTTTTTTAGGTGTACAGCAGAGGTATTTTCTGTTATTGGTTATTTCTTTTTGATAAATTTGTTTAAAAGGTATAGTTCTCTTATCCTTTTTTTTTTCATACGTAAAATTCGAGTTTAAGAATTTATTTAAAAAATAAAAAACTCCTTGTATTTAAATCAAAAGGCATTAATTAGTATTAGGTTTTTTCTTTTAATTGTATATATACACGTGAAATTATTTGCTTGAATTGAAGATAGCGATTCGGTAAAATTTGCCTATTATTACCGTTGACTATTCAATAAAAGGGTGTGTTTGATAAAATTAGTCGATTAAATTGAAAGTATTTGATAAGATTTACTAAAAAACTAGTTTATATATATATATATATATATATATATATATATATATATATATATATATATATATATATATATATATAAAAGATTTGTTAAGGTATACACACTTATTTTTTAATTAAAGTACTTTAGGAAGTTATAACTAAAATGTATCTTAAAATACACTTATAGTGTAGCTTGCTAATTTACTCTAACTAAAAAATAAATTGTGTATATTAGCAAATGCTTGTAGGGTTTGTTAACGTACACACACTTGTTTTTTAGTTAGAGTACGTTAGCAAGCTATTAACTATAATGTATCTCAAAATACACCTATGATGTAACTTGCTAACGTACTTCAACTAAAAAACAAGTGTATATACGTTAGTAAATCCCTATATATATATTTGAATTTATTTCTAATAACTTATTATTATCTTAAAAAGTAGGACAATAATTTTTTAATTTTGTATTGTAAAAGAATGGTGAAGATTTGATGATTTTGCTTAATCCTCCTCAAGTGTGGTGATGTTTTGAAAGCAATGGACGATTGTAGTTGTTTTATTTTTTATTTATGTGGTGTATTTCCTTCTTTTTTACAAAAAGAGTTATAATTTAATGAAATAAATTTATATTGATTAAAATTAATTTTTTGAATATTTTTAAAAAAAAATTAATAAAATTATTTAAAACAAAAACAAAATTATTTTTTCTTTATAAATGAATTGATAATAAAGAGGTATCATATCATTGGGTATTGATAATACAGGGATATCAAATTAGGTCTTATAATTTTAAAAAAAGCACAAAATAGTTCAGCACATGATTCCAAAATTGATATGATTCAAAGGATTTCTAACCTTAAATCGTGTGATGCGAGTGAAAGAGCGTGTTAAGGGGTAGCGCAACCACAATTGATGAGTTGTTTGTAGGTGTCGTGCGTGTGGAAGTGACAAAATAGGCAAAAGGGTTTCTAGATTTAAAAAAAAAAGGATTTCAAATAAATTACTGAGGATAAGAAAGAGGGGGAACAAAGCTTTCTAAATTGAAAAAAAAAAAGTAAAAAGGGATTTCAAATAAATTAGTGAGGATATAAGTAAAAAAAAAAAAGTTAGTAGCTTATAAACTAGCTTATTTTCATAAGCTAGTCAAAGCAACTTATAAGATACTAGAATGCCTTACCAAATACACTCAATGTATATATTCGTGCTATTAATGATATATTATGTGACTTAACTAATAAATTAAGTTAATGGGGATGTATATTAATTTAATAATTAATTAATATATCAATTAAGCAAAAAATATATTTGTCGCCATAAGTGGTCCTATTCGGTTCGAGTAGAATTGTTTTCGTGGAAGATACATGTGGTCTCTACCAAAAAAATTAAGTCAAAAATATATTTCAATGCCAATAATACATCTTTGGCTTAATTACACTTTTGGTATCCAAGTATTACAATTGTGCAATTTTGGTCTCCAAACAGATTTTGTTGATGTGGCAAATGATGTAACATTGATAGATAACACGAAATGCGAAAACTAGAGAAGAAAATTACAAAATGTTGATAGTGGAGTTATGACACCACATTACCACTAGGCCAAAGTGTTAATTCAAGATATAAATCAAAATTATAGTATATATAACTTAAATTTGACACCAAAATTGTTGTATATTTATTATTACTAAGTAATTATTTATATTATATATAACTTAATTTATATTTATTAATATTAATTTATTAATATACTAATAATATTAAATATCAATAAATTAAAGATTAATTACTAATAAACTATAAATTAAATCTTATTAAATACTACTAAATTAATAAATATATAATAATAAAATATATGAAATATTTATAAATTAATAAGTATATACTAATAATATTAAAAAATAATATTAATAATTTAATATTAAAAAATAAATTAATAAAAGTATTGGTTATTAAAATACCAATCAATATTATTAGTGTAAGCTATTAAAGTATCCATCAATATTATTAGTAAAATTAATTTATATTTATTAATTGATATTTATTATTATGAATAATTAATATTAATTTTAATATTATTATATACTTATTAATTTATATGCATTAATATTTAATATTATTAAATATTTATTAATGTATTATTATTTAATAAATTTTAATTTATAATTTATTAGTATTTAATATTTAATTTATTAATATTTCATATTATTAGTACATAATAAATTAATATTAATAAATATAAATTAAGTTATATATAGTACAAATAATTTATTTAGTAATAATAAATATATGTGCAATTTTGATCTCACATTTAAGTTATATATAGTACAATTTTCATTTATATGTCAAACTAACATTTTGCCTAATGGTAATTGTGGTAGTGTTAGGGTGAAGGGGTGAGAGTTCAAATCCCACCACCAATATTTTGAAAATTTCTTCTCAAATTTTGCATGTCATGTCATTTGCCATGTTAGCATGTTAATGACACATCAACATATGTCTTGGACCACCATGTCAATTGCCACATCATCCATCAATGTCACATCATCTATCATGTCAGTAAAATCTGTTAAATTTTTAATGGAAGAATCAAAATCACATAATTACGGTACTTGGTGGACCACATTCTCTCAATTATAGCTTAAGAGACTAAAATCACACAATTGCGATACTTAAAGGACCTAAAGTACAATTAAGAATACATCTTACTCAAAACAATAAAATTTTATAATATCATTAATATATTTGAATTAGTCAAATAAATATATTTTCATAAATGTCATAGTATATATTAATTAGCGCAAATATTATATTTTACCATAATTAATATATTATTAATTAACTTAGATATTGTATCTAGTAATTATTTAAAATAAACAACACTTTATCACACATAATACATTTTATTAAAAAAAAATAAAAATACATGTGAGACATGGTGACTTACGGAATTCACTTGACTCTTTAGAATGTGTGAATCACTTGACTTTAGAATAATTTCTTTCACATAAGATATAATTGTCATGTAAGAATCCATGATGTTCATTCATGTGACTAACTGAATTGACATCTTGTACACGGCAGATACTTATGGGGCAAAAATTATTTTTTTATAAATAATTTTTACATACATTCAACAATAATTATGTGGATTCATAGAAACGCTGCAAAATGAATTTAAAGGAAATAACAATACTCTTTGCCTTAATGCAACATCAAATGGTATGTGAGTGTTGAAATTAGGACATGACTTTTCGTAGAAAGACATTAGATTTTTTCTTTGACAAAGAATTTATTTCGGGATATCTAGTAAAGGAATATATTTTAGAGAACGAAATACATTTTTCAACCGTTTATCAAAAAATTAATACTTAAAATTGCAATAAAATATAAATATATGTATAATAAACCATAATATTGTTACAATTTCAATTTAAACATTAACTTTCTAATTAATGAAAACGTATTTTATTCTCTAAATTATAACTCCCTCACTTTAGAAGAGGTCTTTAAAGAATGAGAAATGTAGTTGTACAACAATTTCGTATCATTTTTTTCTACAACAAAAAAATATATAAATATAAAAAAGAAAAATGTACAATAAAATAATTATGCGATAAACAGAAATAAAAATACAGAGGAGAGCTAAAAATACACTCTTTATAACACATTTTTTACCATTAATTAGGATTCATTAAATATGAAGTGAAACCAATAAAATTTTATGATTTCTAATAATTTTAGTAAATAATAAAAATCATATTTAAAAAAGAATATTGCTGACATTTCTTAAAATTATAATATTATAACTCTAAACAAATAAGATTCATGTGATATGTATTTTTGTGTTTGTAGGTTTAGGATTGCTAACATATTTAGCTTTTTAGCTTAAAGTGTGTGTGTGCCTGATTGTTATTATTTGTATGTTATGCAGTGTTGTTATGCTCTTTCGTTAATACCTTATACTTTTATAAGTGCCGGTTAGGTATTTTAATGAATTATCTTTTGAGAGAAAAAAAAAATTCTTACAAAAACTCAACTCAACAATATTTGAATGTAAAACTTCGGACAACATGCATTTCTCACCAGTGAAAATCCTTGGTTGGAGATACATAGTTTTCAAGAACTCCGACGAAAAGCTTAGACAAACTTGATGAAAACATATCGGAAAAACCAAAAAAGAACCAACTAACTAACTAACAATGACAGGAAGATTAAAACAAATCATCTAAAACTCACAAAAACTCAACTCAACAATATTTGAATGTAAAACTTAGTACAACATGCGTTTCTTACCATTGAAAATCTTTGGATATATAGATTTCAAGAACTTGGACGAAAAGCTTAGACAAATTTGATAAAAACATATCGGAATAACATAGAAATCGACACTTCCCAAACAACCAATATTTACAGGACAAAACCAAAAAAATAAAGCATGTAAAAATGTAATAAATTCACTATCACTACTTGATCAAACTAATTAATTAGCTTGTCTACGATCCAGAGCCAGAGGATTCCCCGGGAAAGATGGGAGGTGCTGCCAGCAGCAAACTCCTTGTGACGGTTCGTTTAGGCACGAACTTTCGAGCCCACACGTGCTTCCCATTGATGCTGAATTTGGCTTTGGTAGCCCCTCTGAGTATCATGTCAATGGTTGAAACCTGGCGGAAAACAATGCGAGCGAAGAGTGCTTGTTCACTTGGCTGCACTTCCTGCATGTACAAGGCCTCTATGCAATCCCCATACGCCATCGTAAGGAACTCTCTCACTTCCCATTCCTCCACTCTATACCCCTTCGAGAACGTCACAAACAAGGTCCTATCATCCGCTGCCACTTCATGAGTTCCTTGTGCAACACCCCCAACCTTATTGCCAGCCCTCAAATTCGATGGCCCAATTGACCCAAACCAGAACGGGCCGTGGTTCTCCGGACCTTGCGTCACCGCCCTCTGGGCTTCCATCACTCTCTCATTCGAGTTCCTCATCATGGCCTGCTGCATGATGTCGGTGAATGCCCTGACGCACACGTCGTGCACCACTTTGGCCACCCCTTGAAGCGCGCGGACTCGGTTTTCGTACAGGAATTGAAGCGAGATTTCCTTGTCCACGAGGCTTTGGAGAAGGGGGATCTCGCCGCTTTCAGAAGAGGAAGGTGTTATTGAGCTGTTGCTGTTGATGCAGTTCAGGCACATGACTGTTTCGTCCGCCACTTCGTTGATCAAGATGTTGGGCAAGGACAACACCCTCTTCACCACGTTGCGAAATCCCACCCTCTCCAACCACAGCCACATGGCGTGGACCTGCATGGACTCCGCTGGTTCGCGGAAAAGGTTGATCACAAGGATCCTGTAGAGTTCTCTGTCGATTCTGTGGAACAGATTGAACTCCTCTTGGGTGACGAAGAAAGAAGACCCGAAATCCATCAAAACGAACACTATGATATGACCCTACGTACCCCAATAGTTTTTAGTCACTTAGTTCGTAGCACTAAGTTAATTGGCCAACCCCATATAAATACTGAGGGAGTAGGGCCCTTGGAATTACTGTCCGTGTGAGAGTGAAAAGGTACGACCATTGGACATGAGGCATGTCATGATGGTGAAACATGCATGTTTGGTGAGTGTGTTGTGAGTTACGACACTTAAACTCTTTGCTATATATTTACACTCATCAGTTTCAAGAAGACCGCATGAAGGTTGGCCAACTCAGATCCTCTACAATGGATAGCGAGAAGAATGTGAGGTATGGCAGGACAAAGAGGCATGAGTCAGAAACCGATAGTTTTAGGAGAGCCTACAGAGTGGCAGTAATATATCTTTTAGTGCTAAAAAATAAATTTGAATGGTAAATGTCGGTATCCAGATGTGCAAGCTCAGAATGAGTTGCAAACCGTCTTCGACCGTTTCAAGGTATCTTAGGAAGCAGAAAACTAGTTAATTTGGTTAATGCATTGGTCAAGGAGTTTATGAATTTTAACCATAGTAATCATGACACAGTTGGAGTCACAATATCCTGCATTGGGACTCCAGCAAGTCCAAAAACTTCCCTGGCTTTTTAACCACGATAGTAAAAAAAAAAAAACATATTTACTAAAATAATAATAAAAAAAAATAATTTACCAATATGGGTTGTTTCAAAAAAGGGGGTGAAAATATTTTAGCAAGAGGCACAAACTGAGTTGGCGCCTTGTGTTCAAATAATTTTTTTTTATTACAACAAGAGGCGCCAATTTAGTTAGTGCCTCGCATTTAAGTTTTTTTTTTCTTACAACAAGAGTTGATGTCTCGTGTTTAATTTTTTTTTTAAATATATCACAGTTGACATCTCACGTTCAATTACGTAAAATTATAAATAGATAAAACACTCCTTGTAATATTTGTTTGATATGTGTTGACGAACAAATGGACTGGTGGTCAGCTAAAAGAATTTACATATCGTAAATTTCATCTCTCAACTTATAGAGAGAAATTTGACAGCATGAAGAGACATGATATGAGTTCATTTTCATAACACAATTTTAATTTATATGTTGTTGTGTTATATCTAATGCATAACTTATTTTGCAGATTGTATGGGAGTCATACTTTGCATGGTTTGGTGGCTTGCCAAACATCTGCATGGAGGGAATTACAATGTGGAGAGTTGTAGTCCCATTAATAAATTTTAATATTATAGAGTATTACCACCTTGACCGTGTTATGTGTCAATTTGGAATGGTACAATACATCATGCTATAGTAAAAACAAAAAAAAATTAACGTGAGGCGCCAACTGACTATTATAATAAAAAAAGAATAATTTTTGAACACGAGACATCAACTAGGTTGGCGCCTCTTGTTAATATATATATAAAAAAAATTGAACACGAGGCACCAACTTAGTTGACGCCTCGTGTTCAATTTATATATATATAACAGGAGGCACCAACTCTCCTGTTATATATATAAAGAAAAAATTGAACACGAGATTGGCACATCCTGTTATAGTTAAAAAAAAATTATTTTGATCACAAGGCGCCAAGTTGGCGCCTCCTGTTAAAATACTTTCCTCTCGTCATCTGAAACAACTCATATTGGTAAATTGTTTTTTTTATTATTATTTTAGTAAATAGTTTTTTTTATTATTATTACTGTGGTTAAAAAGCCTCCTTATTACTAAGCAAATCCTACGTTATCTTTCTTTAATATTTATAAAGAAAATATTAAATATAAAAATAGCTAAGAAAAATATAGAAAGATTTAAAATTATTCTTTTAAATTACATGCTATTACAACTATAAAAACTTTTATAAGCTTAACATTATAAAAAATTACGAATAAATGTAATTGATACAGCTGCATTTGCCATACTTGTAATTGCAATGTGTTCCTACAAACTCTAAATATATAGAATAATGACATATAAACATCTTTAAATTATAAACACCTCATTAATATTTATTATTTTCTCTTTTTTTCTCTTTTTATCATATCATATTACCTATTAGATTTATATTTTTTTCTCTTTTATTTCTTTATCTCAATAAGTCTCAAATAGGATAAGCTCTCTACTAATATTTTTGTCCTAAATATTGGCCACAATTGCAATCGAAAACCACAATTTTAAAAACTTAACATGGTTTAAAATGAATATTACATCCATAACAAGGTGGATTAAGGTCACATACCACATTAAATATTGTGGCCACAACATCTCAAAAGGTCATATCAAACGTGCACACCGAATCATATTATATTATAGAGTAAATTACGTTTTAGATTGCATACAATATCTCTCTTTTTTTATCTCTATATTAACTCCTTTAATTGTTAGAAAATATTACACTGACACCATTTATATTTTACACTAACCCCCTTAATTATTTGAAAAACATTACATCATATGCCCCTATAAAGGTGATTGTTATAAACGTTAAAAAAGTAGAGAGATTATGTGCAATTTGAAAATTTTTTAAGGAATGTCAATTTAATTTACTCTATATTATAACAGCTGCACGCAACCACAATTTAAAATGAGAACATAAGCTATGCACTGTCTGTGTAAAGCAGTTTTAACACAGTTATCCAATCACAAACTATCGTGTATGATAAGTTTGTTGACTTTTATAATAATTATCTTAAAGTCATACCAACTATGATTTCTAATTAGTTGACAATGTAAAACTTTTTACACCAATAGTACATAGCCATTAAAATGATCTGTAGGAGAAAGACATGCGCAAAAAAGTATTGTTGTATAAATTGTTGTATGAGTTATTGTACAAATGACATTTCTCTTTAAAATTTTAATTCTAATTATATAACCTATTAATTTTGAATATATGTGTGTGCGTGTGTGTGTGTGTATAAAGTAAATTAGACTTGAAAAAAAATATTAATATAGAATTTAATGTTATTAACATAATATTTATACAACGATATAAATAAATAAATTTTTCATACATAGTATAATATGACACAGTTTTGTTATTTAATTAACATTTTATGAAAAATAGTTTATGAACATATTATAAAAATAAAAATTCAAATGTATAATAATATAATATACAAAAATAGATAAATATATATAAGAAAATTAAACTTGAAAAGAAATAAACAATGTAACATTTAATCGTATTAATGAAGTATTTACACAAATATGTGAATAAATAGAATTTTTCCTATACAGTAAGACACAATTTTGTTAATTAATTAACATTTTAAAAAGTTAGTTTATAAAATATGTTTTAAAAATTTGTATATATAAATAAACTAAATTGTCAAGAAATACTAATACACTATTTAATGCTATTAATGTAATATTTATACAAATATAAAATATTATATAGTATGACACACTTCTAGATTTAATTGATATTTTTTGAAATTAGTTTATAAATATATTTTAAAAATAAAATTTGAAATATATATTAACCACAATATATAGATATTGCTATACTATACTATATATATATATACTATATATATATATATATATATATATATATATATATATATATATATGTAATAAGTAAATTAGGCTTGAAAATAATATTACTATAACATTAAATTACTATTAATATAATATTATAGATATATGTAATAAAAGGATTATTTATATATAGTATGACACCAATTTGGTTATTTAATTAACGATTTTATACAAATTAGTTTGTAAAACATGTTAAGAAAATAAAAAATCAAATGTATATTAATATAATATTTAAAGAAATTAATAAATATATATAAGTAAATTAAATTTAAGAAGAAATATTAATGTAACATTAATGTTATTAATGTAACATTTATACAAATATTTTAATAATAGATTTTTTTCCTATATCGTATGACACAATTTTGTTAATTAACTAAGATTTAAAAAATATTTTATAAAATATATTTCAAAAGAAAAAAAACAAATATATATTAATATTATATATAGAAATTTTCAAATATATATAAAATAATACTAATAATTTATATCTTAATTTCTATAATTAATGACAATTTTAAATAAATTATGATGAATTTTTTTAAAATTTCCTATATATTTAAAAAGTCCTTATTTTTAATGATTATTTTTTATAAAACAAAATTTAAAGTAACCAAATTAAAATGCATTTTAATATGATTTTAAAATTAATTTAAAATCTATTATGTCTTAACAAATAATTTCACTTAGTAATTTTTCATATAATGTATTTTTTATTTTATGGATATGATATAGTAAGTTGAATTTTTTTAGGTACAAATAATAAATTAACATTTGAAGTCATAGATGTTTTGCAATTTATCTAATATTTAATATAATAGATAAAGTAAGCCATATTGTTTATGTAAAATAAATAAAACAATGGGATTAAAATTTTAAATTTAAAATCTGAATGGAACATTAAAAATTAATAAGCATAAAATTCAACTGCAATGCTATGAAAAAAAATTATTTGAGAGGAAAATGTTAAAATAAAATCAAAAAATGACTTTTGTGACACAATTTTTTTATTTAATTAGATTTTAAAAATTAGTTTAAAAAAATATAAAAAATATTTTAAAAAACTAAAAATTCAAATGTATATATATAAGATATAAAATTGATAAATATATAATAATAATAATAATAATATATCTCCTAATTTTATCCTTAATTATTATTTAAGTAAATTACGTTGAATTTTTTATTTTATATATATATTTAATTAATCCTATATTAATTATTATTTTTGATAAAACATATTTTACAGTAACCAAATTAAAATGATTATCAATATAATGTTAAAATTATTTAAAATGTTGTTCTATGTTAACAATTTATTTCAGCTAATGATTTTTTTAATTATTTTATTTTTATTTTATGCATGTATATGGTTAAGGTTGAAATTTGTAACTACAAATAATTAAATTAACAATTAAATCCTAAATATTATTCAATTTATAAAATATTTCATATGTCAAATAAATCACATTATTTATATAAAACAACTAAAATAATGAGATTAAAAATTTTAATTTACAAATCTTGCGTGTAACATTGAAAAATATAATAATTATAAAATCTAAATGCAATGCTATTAAAAAATAATTTTACATTTGGAAGTCAGAAATTTAAAATAAATCTAAATTTAATTTTGTGACACAAATTTTGTTGTTTAATTAAGATAATGTATGTTTATTTTTATTTTATGTTTATTATATCTTACTTATTTTTATTTACAGCTATATATATTTAATCATTATTTTCTCAATAGATAGAATGACTCATAACAAAATATAAATAATAATTTATTAGATATTAAAAAAACATGTGTTTAAATAAATTGTGTGCATTAATTTAGTTTATTTTTAAAAACATAATCACATTTTCCCATTTTTTGAAAAGACTTTTGTTAAAAGAAAAATATTTATTTTCAAAATTTAAGTTAAAATATACATGGACCAAAGTTGCTCAATTAATAATGAGATTGGCCTTGAAGTCTCTGATGGTTCATTGGAAGACATTATTAATTATAAATGTCTAGATGAAACAATAAGTAAATATTAATATATTGTAAGTTATCAACACTAGTATAAGTAAATTATTTGACACATGAATTTAAAAAATGTTTCTTATATGTTGGTGATAGAAAAATGAAAAAAAAATGTGATTTTAGTTCTATATTTTCGATGAAAGATGGTCAAGGTCACTATATTTTTATATTGATGAATTTGATGCTCAAACTTTAAAAAGCACGTAGATTATCAATATATGTGTGTGTGTGTGTGTGGGATTTCATCTCTCTTAACGTTAAAAGAAAAAAACATGATACCTATTGTGAATACAACATAAAGATGCAATTTTATAGAGTCTGATATTCGGTGTCAATGATTGTATCACTTTTTTATATTAAAAAATAAAAGTATATATGTATATAAATCTTTAAGAAAAAATTGAGGAGGACGTAGGATAACGCCCACCTTGCCCCTCACTTGGATCCATCCTGTTTAAATTTGATAAATATTTTAAAATCTTGTTCTTTCTCATTAATTGATTATAGTTAGATCATCAATGCTGTCCAACTTCCTATTGATTATTGTTTCTATTTCTTTTTTCTTACTATTTATCTATTCAAATAATACACCTTTTTATTCACTTGTCTTTTTTAGTCTCTAAATTCTTTTTTCCACATTTCTTTCTTGAGTTCAATTTTCATACAATAAGAGTATAAAACTTTTTACAATATTAATCCATTGAAGACTAACCCTACATATAATAAAATAATTATTTCAAAAATTAACAATATTTTAATACATGATAATCTATAATTAAATAACACTATAAAACTTTAATATTATCATATTTTAATTAAATTCTTCTTTCTCAGCCAAACAGTGTGCATTGAAAGAAACAAATCCAACCACACAGGCGAATTAAGAAATTGAGTATGTCTCTGCCATTAATTTCAACGAATCGATGTCAAAATGTTTCTATCATCTTCGGATCATTTTTTTGTTTTAATTGTGTAGTGCTGACAATGTCTTTCAGTTTGTAATCAATCCAATTACAAAATCTTGAGATTATCTCCATTGTGATTATTCTCTACCTGATAAGTAGGTTATCTCTCGATTGTGATTATTCTAAACTTGATAAGTAGGCTTGCACGAATCATAGAAAACAAAAGCTGAGATGTAATATACAACAACACTCTAGTCAAATTGGGTACACATACGACATTGAGGAGTTTCACAAAGTACCATGCCATTACAAACAAACTCGAATGTGAACTAACTCGCAGGCTATCAACTAAAAGATTGTATTTGTGTCAAAAATTCAGTGCTCTTAGTTTCCGCTACAAATAGCCAAACCAGATATATCATGAGCCTCAGCAACAGAGTGCAGATCAGACCAAGAATATGACCTCCAAGGAGAATTCGTGTGGCAGAAGGTTGAGGCAGTGATGACCCTATTGGCGCGTGGATGAAGAGGAGGAAGAGGGAAAGGAGGAGATATTGATGTGGAGCTATTACTATTACCCTCTTCACTACCGCCCGAAGTGAGACAAGATGCTCCTCGACCTATGTTAGCGGGTCGCTTTGATATTCCACCAATGTTATCTGCGCAACTGCGACTCCTCTCAATTAATGCGTTACGAGCTATTAAATTCTTGCGTTTTTTGGCATACGGATCCTCTGGCTTCACTATTCTTGCATAGAAGTTGCAGCTGCAGCATCTGCTAAGCTTGTGAAGGACTTCGATTTGCCACTATAAAACTTGGATATGCCTTTCCTGAATTACACACAACAAAATGACATGAGTTAATAAAAATGTATCTCAAGTCTAAAATTAAAAATTAAACATCATCTAGTGCTCAATAATGTGGTCATCTTGAATTACTGAATCAAAATTTTCACTCGTTGAACAGAAGACAATGGCTAAGGTTCCAGGGTAGTGGTAGTGGTAGTGGCAGTCACAACAGGAGCCTGTGTAGTGTCATTCATAGTAGCTAATACAACAGTAAACTACTCCCAATTAAATGTTCATTCTCATATCTAGTGTAAATGTTCCTATCACATGGTTTTCTATTTTTGTTTATAATTTCTCTACCATGCATATAAACAATCTAAATCTAGATAAAAACTCTCACATTGATAAACTAATGTAGCCCTTTACAATTAAGGGTTCATCACTTCGCATAGCAACAATTTCTTTTTTGGCAACAAAAATTTTCTTTTAACAAAGAACTTTAAAAACCTAGAACATGCCACTCACTTTAGCCATTACCTACAATTTTTTGACATCTCCGAAGGAAGGGTGATAATTGGATTCATAAGGAGTGTTATCAACACATTCTCTACTATTAGTTAAATTTATTGAAAACCCACAAAATTATAAATAAGAACTCATTAAATAAGAAGTGAGACCAACAAAATTTTGTGATTTCAAATAAATTTCAAACATAATAAAAAAACAAAACTAGATATAGTACTTTAAGTTTCACTTCAGTAATCCGTATAATAAAGATATGTATTAAGAATTATGCAAATTATTGAAGTAAACTCTAATTCTAATTAGAAAACAGCACCTAAGGTCCATTGATACAGGTTGAAATACAAGACACACAGAACAGTACAAGACTAGTAGTTATGTTACAGCACAAACTTTTTGTGCTCTATGTTGTTTGATATTGGATGCACAACAGAAAAAATCTTGTTTTGTATGTTGTTTGATATACTTAAGTATTGGACATAACATGAAATTACTAAAATAACCCTTTGTACTGTATAATATTTGATTTGCATTTGAAAACACACAAAACTAGATTTTAATACTTTAATTTATTTTATTATTTACTGTTAATAATTATCATGATATACTTTTATTTATAATTATAAATAATGTATATATCATTTCAAGTAGTATTTATATTGCTTCTTTTTTTTACGTTGGAGGTCTAAGGCCAAATTATGAATATAACATTGCAAATAATCTAAGCATGATAACGTGCCCTTCCTGCTAGCATAACCATGAAAAGAATAAATTAGACAATTTAACAAAATACAGAAAACTTTGATTAAAAAATAATAACTCAAGATACCATAATATAAAACCGCATAAGTTTGGCACAAGGGAGACCGGGAGAAGAGTGGCAATAATAAACCGCATAATGAAAAAGCATGTGAAGAAACCGCAGAAAAGAAGTGGGCGAAGAACTCGGGAGAAGGAAATGGGAGCAGGAACAGTGGAAGACGTGAAGAGGGAGTATAAGTGATAATTTGACTTTTTAGTTATTGTGCACTGGAAAAAAAGTTGTCCCTTGGTTAAATGAGTTACAAGTGTTTATGTTTTGTTCTGTTCTTCTGACATTTTTTTGTTCTGTTTCATAGCCACTTTTAAAATCAAACATGAAACAACTAATTTTGTGCTGTCATGTATCTTATTTTTTAGCAAATCAAACGAACTCATAAGATACTATATTTAAGTTTTGTCCTAATAAAAAATGTATCAAAAGAGCATATATAGTGTTGCTAGCATTTCTCTTTTGATTCATTAATCCATTATCTACCCCCATACATCATATCTAAATCCAATTATATTAATAGATCAATGGATTGGATTGTTTTAGACTCGTGGTCAATGGGTAGCTAATGACCAACCAAATATTTATTCGATATCCACAAGTTACAAAGAGTGAAATGTATTTGGACACAGGAGTCTAGTTGAGAGATACCAAGGTGAGAATGAACTTTATTTGAAGAAATGTCTAGATGCATCTATTTCAATAGAATGAATTACCTCTGGATAAAGGAAGCTTTAAATGCATCTAGTTAGAAACCTTAGTTAATTTATGAGAGAGAAAATTAGTTATTTACGGTAGTAAACAAAATATGATTTTAAATAGATAAGTTGGGTAGCCATCCATCCTATTGTTGCAACGGTCATTGATCGGTTAAATGGTTTAACACCTTTTTAATGAATTCTAAATGCATTAGTGGTTTATTTTTATCCATCATTTCTATTTTAATAATCCAAAATTCATACAAGTCCATCCATTCGCCTTCCTTAGAGGCCAGTATATTGTGGTTGTAAATGTCATGATCTACTCTACAAATGCATCATTAGCTGTTTGATTTTAGTTTTCTTAACGGAACAAGCTCAGCCCACAGCTATATTAGAGATAACAAGGCCCTATACATATACGCACGAACATAGCCTTTTTTTTCCCTACCCCACCCACGAACACTATAGAAAGATGCCCTATCTCACTCACCATCTTTTAGTGGTGGAGAATGGAGATCCATTGTGCCTATCAATTTCAACACTCCTTTAAGTAAAGCTAGATATATTCTTTAAACCACTTACCCCAACCACAATAGCAAATCACTAATTAATTAATGGATTATCTTAAGCGAAAGAAAATGGTATCCAACTGTATTGAATTGTTCTCAAGATAAATATATCCACAAACCCACTACTAGATGCTCCTTCCCCGTAGTAGTTACTCAAGATAAATAAGCGACAGAATCATCAGTTTAGACATAATAACTGGCAATAGACCCAAGCCCCTCAGGGTAAAACAGTAAATTTTCTAAATCTGCTAAAGAAAAACATACTTGTGCTCCTTACTCCAAATAGAAACTGAGAAGCAGAACCCCAAAACCCAAATCAACGATACGCTATTACCCACACGAAAAGTTGAAGCTGAGGAACACCCAGTAAAGAAAATAAGCCAAGAAACTTACTTGACGGGCAATCCTCCTCTAGATCGTTTATGGAATCCAAAGGGCCTTTGAAGAGCTCTGAACCTCAACTTCGCCGGCGTCTTCCTGGTCGGAGGAATCTTCCGACGAGGTACTGTTCCTTCCGATGGAGGAGGAGGAGCTGGAGTCGGATCTTCCACCGGAAAATCCCGATCGCAGATCGAGACGCAGTGGACGAAGGAGGACCGTTCAATGGTAACTCCTCCGTCAGTTTCCAGAGCAAACGGCATCGTTTGCAAAGAAGAGAAGTGAGAAAGAAGAATGGTTCAGTGTGAAATGAATGAAAGACGCAACAGCAGCAAGGTATGGTGTGAGTTGTGGGGAATAAATATCCGCTGTGTAGCACATGCACATGGGTATCAGATTTTTTCGCCATAGTCGTCGCACACATAAAGAGAACATGATTGATAAATCAATTTTTTAATCTAAAGTATTCATTTAACTATAAGAATTGTCGTAGAAAATAAATAAAGAATAAAGCGTGAAGGACGGTGACATCTTATCCTCATTGAATTGACTATGGTAACAACAACGCGCCGGCACAGCAAGTCTCCTCAGAACATACGTAAAATATGTTTTATTATTTTAAAACTAAAATTATTATGTTAAAATGTAAAAGATATTTAATATTTTGTTTTAATTAATTAAATATATTAAATAATCCTAAACTAATGTGTTTTAATTCTTCTATCAAGATTAGTGCATAAAAGATAGAAGATTATCCGTTTGAAAAATAACAACGCACACACATTTTTAATTGTTTCTTTTTGTTTGTGGTGAGGACGGAGAAATGGTTGACTGCGGACCGTTTGATTAGGGATTGGATATGATCTTCGAAATGGATCAAGTGGATCCCCACATACTCACCCACCATTTCGTGTTTATTCCTTCCTTTCTGCTTTACCTTTTATTTTAATATTACTTAATAATGAATAATTATAGAATATATTCTCTTAGAAGCCATTTGCACCTTTCTCCCTGATTATAATTGGCTTCCCCATAAAACCAACATATTCTTCTTAATCTCGGATTCTCGGTCAAATCATCCAACTTTTAAATATTGAAAAAACTTATGCCACTATATATTCAACTAAAAGCTGCATTTCTTTTAACACCTAAGGATCCTTAACTACTATTTATACGACGAATAAATAATTCATTAAAAATAAAACATCTTGATCGTTGATGAAAAGTGAATTAATTTCAACAATTTTATGATCTATTTTTATGCGTATATAAACAATGTCAACTACTTATTTTATTAATAATGTGTTTTATTACTCTTTCTTTTAAAGTAAGACTTTGTTTTAGACGAAACAGATCCTTATGCAAAAGAGCTTATAAAAACCAAGTTTTGTTTAGTTTTTGTCTTTCGGATTCAAAAGGCATTTTATCTGGTCTTTAATTTTAAAATCATTAACAATATATATACATAATCTCAATAATATAGTACTTGAATGCACAAATATTAACCTGTATGTGTGTGTGATTTTTTATTTTTATTTTTTATTTTTTTTGTCAGTATAAGATTGGTAAATTCTTATAATAAAACTCCAATTTATATTTTGTCATTATAAGGTTGGTAAATTGTTAATAAATAAATTAGGAGTAGTGTGACTTCGCGGGTCCTAATTTATTTTGGTTGATTTTCATTGTATAATATGGAAACATCAACAACGAGGAGGGTCGCACGTTGCTGACAGAGGAGTGGCCGGCGGAAACTTGTCCCTAGACTATAAACATAGGATTATGCCACGGTTTCCCAGAAACAGGGATTGTGACACGTGTCTCACAAACTCGATCTAGACAAGGCGTGTGCAACCACTTCTTTCTCTGTCTGTGTCTGGGACTCAACGCTGATGAAGGGCGTTGATAGCTTGACATCGACTGTTCTCTTCCCATGGCGGCATTTGCGGGTCTCGCATTTCAGCCTTTATCCTCTGCTTAGTATCATGGAAAAAAATAGGGTGAAGAGAAATAAGTTAAAAAAAAATAAGGAAATGAGAAATAGATAAAGAATATAGTGCAAATATAAATTGTTTGGTTGTGTAAAAATATGAATGAAATAGAATAAAAATATTGTATAGTTGTTTGGTTTAAGTGAAAAAAGAAAAAATAAATTAGATTAACATTGTATTTTTCTTTTTGTCCTATTTACATGAAGTTGGTCTAGAGTATGAAAGACTATAATAGTAGACTAATACAAATAATAGTAGACTATTGTAGTTGGGATAATGGTGAAATAAGGATGAAAATAGGTCTATTATCATGTCCGAATCGTTTACTATCGCTAGTATTATTTTCTGCAGCTGATGATAGTCGACTATCCTAACCTAATAGTTGTTATCATACATGAACAGAGTTTCATTTTGATGCACAGTGGTTGCTGCAAAGTGAATAGTCGACTAAATCTCAAAATAGTAGACTATCATGCAATAACATTGGCAAATTGGAGCACCAGGTTGCAGTAGTGTGGATATTAGACTATCATAACCATACAGTTGATTATCCAGCATGAACAGAGGCTAAATATGGGTCTACAGGAGTTGAAATAGTCGACTATTCTAATGCAATAGTCAACTATTGGATTATGACAGTGGGTAATTTCTGTTAAAATACATGATTGGCTGTGTCCTAAACATGCTATGTTACATTATTTTCATCAAAATAAAGAATGAAAAGTTGTAAATATGAATTGTTTGTATATTATGATTAAGATTTTAATGATTTAATAATTGGAATGATAATTAAAATTAATAACCAATCAACACCCAATTGAATAATAAGACAAATAATACTGCAACAAAAGCTAATGTCAAAGTGTGATTAAAACAACCCAAGGGATAAAAGGTTCCAAGTACATAAGTTCAAATGGAAATGAAAAACATGAACATACGATCGAAACCAATTCCTAAACTACTTTACTAGAAAGGTAAACACAATACATCAAGCATTAACTAATCTATTAGTCGATGGTGATAAAGATGCTCAATTCCTTCAAGACGTTACCAACTCATCAACTTTGAGTTAACCTTTGTGTAAAATTTTGCCACTTGCTCCTCCACAGTGGAGCGTGTCATATCCTTAACAATACCAATACCTCTTAATTTTTGACATAACTGACTAATCCTTCAAGCCCCATACTATAATATCACGACACCTCTTTGTATGAACTAGATAGCTCATTAACTCACGACACCTTTACTCCTTTCAGGATCAAATGTCTGACCGACATGTGAATTTTTTATGACATCAAATGAAGCAAAATGCAAAGCATGCCTTACACAACACAATAGCATGATTGCACCAACTTGCAGCCTTATTTGCAACTGTTCTTGAGCATGACTTATTATTTGGCTTTCAATTCCCAGACTATTAATAAGTATTTCCTCTTCATCCAACTCATCTAGATTTATATTCCCCATTGAATCATAAGACATGTTTTGTTCCCTCTGTTTTATATTATTAATTCTCTCCATCTGACAGTTTGAACACATGTTTAAGCATTACAAATAACAATCACAGTTATAGTTATGAAATATCTTATTATACCCCTATACTTAGCTAACAAAGTTGTATATACAATGGAATAGATATACAATGGCATATAAAACACAATGGAATAGGAAATAATATTGAACAAGTCCATGCTTAGGTTTTATGCAGACCAAATGTCATTAGTTTTAAAACAATAGAAAAAATTTGTGAACACTATCAATGATTAATAACAGTTACATGCATGGTTACTAAACCAATCTCCTAAAGTTAACAATTTTAACTGCATTTTTGTTTAAAAATTTTAAATCAATTTTTAATTAAAATTTCATTTTAAATTGATATGATTTTCTCTTTATATTTGTGTTTTCAATCAACAACTAGTCGACTATCAACCAAGAACATATATGAAATAGTATCACAATGGTCGCAGCAGGATGGATAGTTGACTATCCTCATGCAATAGTCGACTATCCTTCACAATGGGTCATGGAACATCACAGCCATGACAACATCATAACCCCACACAAAACAATCCATCTCTTCTGTTTTCCTAATCATGTTTGCGTCGTCTTGGTGTCAACAGGGAACAAGCATTTGTCCCTTTTTTGGTGACATGAACAGTGCATGAAAATGGGGGAGACAAGGTTACCTAGGAATGAAGCTCACATTTTTGCACAAATCAAAGGTGGTAGGGTCTTCTCCTCGTTTTTTCTAATGACTGAAAATGCAGATTTGATCCCCTACGATGAAGACGGTGGCTCCCGATCTATAGATTTCACCACCGTTTGCAACCTTCCTGCTTTAATGGACTCGCTTCAAGCTATGGAGCTCAGCTCAGACCCACACCCACAACTGCAATGGAGATTCGAACTTTGCTCATTCGTTTTTTTCCTTAAGAAACAAAAGACTCATTCCTGTTCGTGGTGTGCTATTGTGCAACTAGGTGAAACACACTTTTTTAGGGTATATCTTCATACACGGTCCCCCTCCATTTCCACACTATTTCCACTCTAATTGTGCTAAAATGAACAGTGCCCTAACCACACGGTTTTTCTTTTCTTCCCTCTTAATTTCTACGTTACTAAACATATATACTTATTTCTTACCCCCCCCCCCCCCCCCCCTCCACCTATTTCTTTCCTCCCACCCCTATTTTCCACACTATTTCACTCCTGCCAAACCGAGGTTGGGCTTTTGTGATGCTGTTGAATTTCAAATAAATAGAATTAATTTCGTGAAAGTAATTTTAAATCATTAAATATGATTGAAATATATTATTTGTAATATTGTACTACATAATTTTTATCACTTTATAAAATTAAAAAAAATTTAATTAATAAAATTATTTTATAAATATTGTATACATTTTTAAAGAATTATCTTTAAAAATTATTGGCATTTTATTTTCTTAGTTTTTTCACTTAAAAAATATTTTTATAAAAAATAATTAATACAATAAATGATTTGGAAAATGTTTTATAAAAAATATATAAAGAAAACTAAAAATAATATATTTAAATTTATATTTTACATAAAACATTTATTTTTATTAAAAATTATAAAATTTATTTTTTTAAAACTTTAAAATAAACTAGCCCCACTCAACTTCCGCCCTTGTGTCCTCCAGACCACATAGTGAACCAAACTTCGTAAAATGTGGATTGCGGACCGTCTCTTTGTCGTTCATTTATTTGCTTTGGGTGCACTTGTTACGAGTGTAGTAACATTTTTAATACTTTCAAAATATATTTTTTTATTGATTAGAAATTATATAAGTCAGTATTAGTTTAAAATAAGACACATTAAATGAGAAATAAATTAGTATTTAACAGCTACACGTTGTCAGTATAAAAATTTTTATACTGTTAACTAATCACATTACTGTTGTTATATTTTAAGATAATTATTATAAAAGTCAACAAACTTATTAATATGATAACTTGTAATACTAACTATTTCTACTATATTTCCCACTTTTTATTCACCTATTTATCTCTCTCTATTTTTGAACTATTTTCTCAAACAAAACAACCTAAAATTTAAATTATTTTCTATATATTTTACCTCTTAATTTATTTTTACCTATTTCTATCTACCCCATTTCTCTTCTCTTTATCAAACAAAGCCATAGTTTAGAACAGCTAAGAAATACTTAGCTATTGTTTGTTTTATGGAAATTGAAAGAAAAGAAATGAAAATAAAGAACATAAATAGAAATATTAATTTTTATTGTTTGTGTGAAGTGAAAAAAAAAAGGAGAAAAAAAAAGACTTTTTGTGAGTAAAAAAAAACTCTCCCCTCTCCCAAATTGACATAAAATAGGGGGAGAAGATTTCTCTTCTTTTTTTTTTTAAATTAATAATTTTTTATAATATAAAAATTTGAAAAAGATAAATAATTTTATGTTAAAAAAATAATAAAAAAAAATTAAAAAAATTGGGATTAAATCTGATTTTTAAATAGTATAGAAATATTTGTTGTATATTTTATTTATTTATTTTCACTTTTTTATTTTCATTTATTCATGCAAATGAGTAGAGAGTAAATTTTTCACCTTTTTCTTATTTATATCCATTCAGCTAACTATTTTTTTTCTTTTGTTTCCATCATTTTCATTCCTTTCCTTCTTATTTCTTTTTCTCTTTTTTTTTGACAGATATTTCTTTCTTCTCAATATCACTTTTAATCTAAATAAAGCATTAGCTAATCATTCATACATAGGGTCATAGATGGTAAGATAAGTAAAGCACTGTATTAAGCCTCACCTTCGTCCACTCATTGGTCATTAGTAAATCTACTATTTTATAGAACCTCAATGTCATAAATAAGACTAAATTATCTTTTATTCCCTTTAATTTTTTTTTTAATTTGTTCAACCTGGTCCCTCTATTATTAAAATGTTCAATGTGGTCCTCTAAATGTCAAAATACATGGAATGTGACTCTTTCACATTAAATTCTGTCAAAATATATGCAATGTGGCTATAAGTGAAACACAATTATTGCATATAATAATAGAGGGACAAGTATTGCATATAAAAACAATGTCAATTATTATGGCAAAATACACAATTGTTGCAGAATTTAATGCGAAAAGGTCACATTGCATATATTTTAACAATTAAAGGACCACATTGAATATTTTAATAATAGAGAGACTAAGTTGAACAAATTAAAAAAAATAGAAAGACCAAAAAATAATTTAGGCAATAAGTAATTGTATTAAGAGATATAATAATGAAAAAAAAAGATGTAACTATTACAATTTAACAATGATGATAAATTTGTCTCAGAAGAAACTGATTGCAAGTTGTCAATACTAAATTTGTCGAATATCTAATAATATTTTAGGAGACCATTAAAACAATATTACTCTAAATGGTTTTACTAGAAAATTGGTCTTTGATAGAGTCCAATAATTTTGGTTGATCCATGTAATTAATTCCATCTAGTCGGATAAGCTTTTGTTTGTCAAACACTAAATTTCGTTTGATTATGGCCTTGCCATAAAATATCTACTGTTAAGTGTAAACCAAACATTAACGTTTAGAAGCCTCAGATAAAGACACAAGATACATGGATTGGTTTGAATGTCAATAAGAAAGTGTGCTAACTGCAAAACAAACGCACACTTTATCTAATTGTACTAGGTACATGTTAGAAATAAATCTTGAAATATTATGAGAATTACAATATCTCATAATAAAAAGGAATGAGGTGAACTATTTGCTTTTATTATTTTTCCAGTGTTTTTGGAATTCCTAGTTAATTCTGAAAATAACATATTTGTTATTTTTTTTTCATACTTACTTCATTTTTTATTTGATGTATCTTTCAAAATAAAGATGAAATGATTTTCTTCATAATTCGCTCTTAGTATCAGATTGAAAGTATAAATTCCATAAATTTCAATATATGAACATCACAATGTTCCAGCAAAACCAATTTATAAAAAGCATTGACCCACTTCACGAAAGCAGAATATATAAAAAAATTATACATTATTTGAAGTTTAAGAAGATATTTAAAAGGTTTACGAACAAATTATTTATCTTTAAAAAATAACTTGTTTTATAATCTTATAACTTTCGCATAATAAGTTTCATGATAAAACTTATTAAAATACTTATTTATTTATTTTAGTAAGTTTTAGAGTCAAGTTTATAAATACTTCTAATAAAAGAGCCAAGTTTATAAATAAAATTTCATATAAATTTTCTTATTAAAAAAATTAAATTAAATTATTTATTCAAACACGTCTTAAATATAATCATCAAACAGTATAAAGTATAAAAAATAAAAGAAATAAAAAATCTTAATAGGAAGGATGACCAAATGTGTTCAACTCATTATGTTGATTGTTTAATCATCACTAAAAGGGTTGAGTTGGATTGAGATTACTAACCCTATAAAAATCGGTTTAACCCAATTCAACATTTTTATTTTTTTTGGCATATTGAGGACAAGTGGGGATTGGGTCAACTCGTTGGATTGGTTATTTTTTAATTTTGCTTGTATTATTGTAATCTATCAAGACGTGTTTGTGATTATGAACTTATTGGCATCAATGAGCTAAATATTAGTGTTTATAATTTTAACCTTTTTAAAGTTACTGGTTGATGTATTAATGTTTCAACTATTTGCATATTTTGATGGAGTATTAATAATTATTATGGTTATATTTAGATGGTTTATGTTTTTTCTATATATTTATTTATTTAGTAAGTGACACACGTCACCTATTTATAGCTTTTTTTTTCTTTTTTTTTTTGAAAAATTAAGACAAGTCAACCTAACTCAATAGAGTTAGAATTTCAGTCACTCTCAAAATGGGTTCAATCCAACTTAACCCATTTTATTCTTTAGTAGGTTCAAAACTGGTGGAGGCTAAGGTAGGAGACCATGTCATGTCCCCGACCATGGGAAACAAATTTAGAACCATTAGATCTATTCAATTTTAGATCAATGGCTGACATTTTTTTATTTTTTCTTTTCTCTTATTTTTTCTTCTTTCCAAATTTACCCTTCCCACCTTTCCTTTTCTTGCAAACCCATGCCACTCTCTAGTGTCACCTCCACTTCCTACCTCGCCTTCGTTGACTACATTAACCGTAACTTCTATGAGCTCGACCTCACCCACTTATATGCTTGCGCCACAGTCCTCTGCATCTGGCGGTGTCGACTGTGCCAACTTTGTTGAAGGGGTCCATTGCACCCTTGACATGGAGGAGTTTGTCGTGTGCTACACCAAACCTTTC
This sequence comes from Spatholobus suberectus, assembly GCA_004329165.1. Taxonomy (NCBI): domain Eukaryota; kingdom Viridiplantae; phylum Streptophyta; class Magnoliopsida; order Fabales; family Fabaceae; genus Spatholobus; species Spatholobus suberectus. The sequence continues at coordinate 3,841 of QUWT01000811.1, read as the reverse complement.
TCCAGGACCAATATAAAAAACAATAGCAAAAAATAAAAACCACAATGTAACGCGAGAACCACATTGTTGATGGATTTGTCAATTTTTGCATATCTCATTGTTATGGATGTATAATTCAAGGTTCTACATTGCATAGCAAAACCCTATACGCGAAACCCTGCCTTGGCCTCAAGGTACATCACTTGAATGGCAACACGTGAAGAGTTTGTGGTGGAGCACAATGTTGTTGACGTTGCGGTCAAGGAGGCGCTGACACATGTGCACGAGCTTGAGGTTGGGGTCGTAGTAGCGATTGAAGTTGTTGAGGGCGAGCAAGACATGGGTGTCGATGAAGCTCGTGACGTAGGGATGAGGACAACGAGGTTGGAGGCTAAGCTGCAACATGTGGATTTGGCGACGCACTTCTCCTAATAGGATTGGTGACGGAGAAGAAGGGGTGGAGAGAATAGAATAGAGAATGAGAGAGAAAGAGGGCAAAATCAAAAAGAGACGAAGAAAAAGGGAAAAGAAAATGAAAAAATATATATATATCAACCACCTATCTAAAAATGATGTGATCTAACAGTTCAATTTAGTCACCCACGGTGAGAGACATCACTCGATCTCCCACCTTAGCCTAGCTAAGTTGGATTGAATTTCGCTCTTACTTAATGTCCTCCTTTATACTATCGTGTCATTTTGCATGAAAAAAACTTTTACTGGTCTTAATATTAAATTCAAGATGAAGAATTTTTATTTAAAAAGGTTTATATTATTCATATATATTTGTAGGTTTAAATATGTTTTGGTCCCTATAAAATACACTTTTTGGTTTTGGTGGTTTAAAATTATTTTTTAAATGGTACTTGTAAATTTTTTTTTTTGGGTTTTGGTCCTTTTGTTTTTTCTAATCCTTTTAATATATCTATTTTTCATTTTAGTCCATATATATTTTGTTCATTTTGAATAGTTCTTTGAAAAAAAAATGATAGGGACTAAAAACAAATTATTTATGTATTACAAGGACAAAAAAATATATTACAAGGACAAAAATAAATAATAGAGACCAAAATAAATAAAAATTTACAAGGACCATTTTAAAAAAATATTTTTACAAAGAAAAACTAAAATATAGTATATTATAAGGATCAAAATATATTTAAGGTTATTTTTTATAATATTTTAATATACTATTATGAATTATTTTTCTCTTTATATCTTTAATTTTTCATATCACGTCTCTTACCTTTTCATACTACTTTTCTTTCTTTTTCCTATCTCTTCCTCCTTTTTTTTAAAATGGTATATAAATCGATTGTTTTAAAAAAATATTCATCTTAGAAAAGACTTACTGTTGCAGCGTTGTCAATAACACCACCAGGTCCGTTAATAAATATAATAAATAAATAGATTTATTTAAATTAAGTATTTTTTATATTTGTATCATATTATTTCTAAAATATACGTACATAAATAAAATTATCAATTTTAAAATATTTTACACTAAATTAAGTATAATTACACTAAAATTGAGGAAAACGATTAATTTATTTTAATTAAGCAAATATTGTGTTTAGAAGTATTAAACTTGTTATTATTGTTGTTGTTTTATTGTAGTTATTTAATTTTAATTTCATTATTCGCTTCTTTTTAAAATTATTTATCTATAAGGATTATTGTATGTTTCAAAAATTTATATCTTATAATTTAACTATTATAGGATTATTTATCTATATGAATTATTATTTATGTGTGTTATAATTTTTTTAATATTATTACATATTACTTTTCATATATTACTATTTTTTTTCATTTTAAGTTAATTTAGAAAGACAATATTATTAATAATAATAAGTATACTATTATTGCATACACTACAATTGTTTTATATTTATGATTATAATAGGTAGTTATTATTCTTAAGGTCTAAATTTATAAGAATAAAAAAATCATAATATTTTATAATTGACCATTACGAAAGAATTCTATTATATAATCATGTTGTATTATTTGTATATTAATATTATAGATATTAAATTTAATCAGTTTGTAAATTATGTATTATCTAATTGATCAATTTAATATACTATTTAACATAATTTACCTAGAAAAATATATGTGAGGCTTTTGCATCAATTTAATTGTCATTTATCAAAATTTATATGTGTGGTGGGAAAATTATGAAATACAATTAAGTAAACCTGCTATAACTATTACTACCACTATAATAATAATAATATTAGGGTTTGAATTTATATTAATTTAAATAATAATGTTAAAATTGATCCTTATGAATTTGAAAGGCTATTTATGATTATGATTATTATTATTATATTAACTTTAATTGTTAAAATTATGTAATAATTATCATTAATGTAATCAATTTAATTCTTTATTAAAGTAAACCTTATATAGAGAGAGATTAGTTTATATAATTTATTTTATGAAAATGATCAATTTTTTATATCATAATTTATTTAAAACAATTAATAAGCATTGAAGTATAATAAACTATATAAATAACATGTATAAAAATTTAATTAGGCAATTGAATTAAGTAGAAAAAATAATTAATGGAATAACTTTATTATATAAGATTCATTAAATTGTATTAGTGAATTACATAAAAATATAACAAAGAAGAAATTAATTAATAAAAGTCAAATTATTGATTTTTTGTTGCTCAAAATGAGAATGACTAAAATATATATACATTATTTATAATATAATAGTAAAAGGAAGAGTATAAGAACATATATGAAAAACTTGAACAATAAAATCAAAACATAAATACACAACAGTAAAATGAGAAAAGAAATGCACAAAGGTGATACTCATAAAAAGAACAAAAGAAACAATAAAAAACACACAGTAAGATGATATACCTAATGTTGGTTCTCAATCTCCACTTCTCATTCCTCGTCAAATTCATTCGATGATGCATTATTGTAGGAACCTTATTCTCTTATCTCCACAAAAAGTGTAATTACTGCAAGTTAACTAACACATATTAAGAGAATTTCTCTTTCTATCAAAGTGCAAGAGAAAAACGAAGGAAAGAAAGTGCAAAGGTAAGAAATGAAAATACAATGAATAAAGGAATACACTGATCGTTGGGCTTGAACCTCAGTGGAAGAATATATAAGAGAAAATAAAAACACAATAATGATTCAATCATTTATTCGGTTTTGTGAAACTAAATAAGATAATTAATTAGACCTGAAAATGGTATATTGGGTTTAAAAAAAAACAATATCATTAGAAGAGAACAACGACCTTTAGTTATTTTTTAACGTTAATTTTTCAAATCCACCCACTAATTTTTTTTATAATTTTAATTTAATACAAAGTTGAATTATATTCTTCATTAAACATATTAGGTCAATTAAATTTGATTAGATCTGACGGCTATTGTAATGTTTAAGTTTCGATCAATGCTTGGGGTTTGTTCAAGTCTCCTTATATATATATATATAGATAGATAGATAGATAGATAGATATAGATTGGTTACTTTATAATATATTTTATGAACAATATAATTAACAAAGGTTTTTTTAAATATTTAATTAAATTTGAAATGATTCATAATAATTTATTTAAAATAATAGTTAAAGATGGAATCTAAGAGATAAATTATTATTATTATTATTATTAATTTTAATATATATTTACAATTTATAAAATTATTAGTTTTGAAATATATTTAAATTTTATAATATTATAATATTTAACTTTATAATATACTATTTATATATCTAATTTTTTTATCATCTTTTGGTTTTGTTTTAATTTAACTACATATTTGTAAAATAATTAGGTTTGAAAAAAATATAACCTTTTTTTATAATATAATATTTAATG
>QUWT01000810.1:0-46288 GCA_004329165.1 Spatholobus suberectus | reverse complement strand
ACATGTTTTTCTACTAATTAACGACATTTTAGGAAACTAGATAGGGATGCAATCCGGTGAAGTTGAGTGGTGTTTAGATGAAACATAACATATCAAAATACTTCGTGTAGGGTTTGGTTTGGTGAGAATTATTTAACAACCCTCCCCGAAGTTTGGTTGGATCAAGCAAGGTGATTTTGAATTTCAAACAAATCTATTTAAAACTTATTTAACAAACAAATTAAAAATAGTAATATTGTTAAAAAAAATAAAGGGAAAAAAAACATGGGATTGGGTTAGGTTGAGACTTTTCGAGCTCCAAACTTGACTGGACACAGATTAGTTTGACACATTTAAAATCAAACTAAATCATAAACCAATCCAAATTGAAAAATTATCTTTGAATTGTGTTGGGTTGATGATCTAATTTACAGGTTGACTCAGACCCCCTTACATTCCTAATACCATAAATTAAACCCTCCTTAGCACTAAATCTGATGGTTAATTTGCTATGATCAATATTTATTCTACGAAATTTGAAGCAGGATTTCAGAAAATGTTCATACTTAATTTCCAGTGTCACTTCGTTAATGACAAATCTGTAACATGAACAGACAGGTAAAATATATTAATGTGTCAAACCTGAAGAATTATTAAATTCGGATATTCTTGTTGAAGATGTTCCTTCAGAAGTTTGTCGGCGTTGTCTAATGTTGAGGGATTTAGTCGAGCTTGTTTGTAATCATCTTCCACCAATCCATGCAATGCTGGAATGCCACTATGGATTTCTCTAATGATGAAGGACCTGGTATGAAGAAGTTTGGGCTTTTGCTTGTCCGGGCTTGGGCCTTCTTCTGTTGAACACATAAATCAAAGGAGAAAGACAGCCAATGATGACAAAAGATATGCTGTCGTGGCATTCACCCCATACATAGAAATGACATATGAGATAAAATTTCCCATATCTTCACAACAACTTCGAGCAAGAGAAAAATTACAAAACTTTTCTACCTGCTTGTTCATACTTAAGCTTTCATCCATGAACAAAGGAGAAGAAGAGTAATTGTTCAGATGAATGTTCTTCTCAAATTACTCTGCACAAAAACCAAGTGAAAGCACTATATATAAAACACTGTTTCATTGCTTGTGAAATGTCATCAAGCATTATGATGATTCTATTCTTGGCAGATAGGTAAAGAAATGACTTTCGTCGGGAATCCTTCTCCAAATTACTTTTAAAGAAATACCTTGTTCTAACTAAAAGATATGCTGCTCATAGGTGATAAGTACTAAATGGGGCTATGAATGCGTCAAAAGCTGAGATCCTTCTCCATGAATGTGTAATGTGGGAACCACTCTGGCAATGAAAATATTGATTAAGGAAATTCCTTTTCCACACTTGTTAATTTTTTTAAGAGTAAATACTGACAGTATAAAGAGTCGCCATCCAATTATAAATTATCATGTATAGTAAGTTTATTGATTTTTATAATAATTACTTTAAAAATCATACTAACAGTAATTTTTGATTGATTGACAGTGTAATATCTTTACACTAACAATACATAGAAATTAATTTTTTTTCTTAATATGATACGTCCAACAAAAATTGGTTTTGGTAATTTAGTTCTTCATTGATCAAATTCACCTAAATATGTACTTAAAATTTATCCCATAGATGGACCAAATTGATGGGTATTTTAATCAGTGAAAAACTAAATTATAAAAAATAACTTGTGAAAACAAAATTAAAAGGAACAAAATAAACAGGAACAAAAAATAATATAAAGTTATGATTTCCTGCCTAGTACCTATTAACAAATGTTAGTTTTATTTTAACAACAATAGATACCTTCCAACCGGAAGTGTACTTTATGCTTGCTTCATAAATTCATTTCTTATATTTATTTTAACTACTATTTCAATTTTATTATATTATATTTTAATTATTTATTACAAATTAAAACCACTGAAAATGGAGATGAGAAAAAATAGAAATAAAAGAATCTTAAAATTCAAAGCGAGAAAAAAATTATATTTGAAGAAAACGATATGTAACATTTAAATAAAAAAAAAAAAGTGGTATCATAAAATAACTTACACTAAAAAAATTAATTGTATTTAAAAAAAAAACGACATGTAGTATCAAAACAACAAATAATATAATAAATTAATCAACTTTTAAGAAAGAGTGCTAAAAATTAATATATAGTCGGGTTTTAGTTCAATTTTCATTTGCTTTTAATTCCATAATCCATTTAACTTTTTATAGGGGATAAGGAAATCCTTTTTGGTATTATTAATGTCACCAAAAGTTCAAAACAGTTGGAATTTATCTAAGTTTTTTGTTCCATAAAGTTATCTATTTTTTTGGCTCCATAAATTTATCTAATTTTAGATAGGCTTTTGCTATTTATATCTCTCAATTTATTAAGTATACCTTCTTTTCTATTTTTTTATGTAAATCTACCTAAATATCTTTCTCTTTATTTATTTTATTTTTAATAATCCTTTGTTTTGTCGAATTCCTTTTATTTTGCTTTCGAAAACACCCTATTTCTCTGCACCCTCTATTCGCACCCTCTCGTCCAAAAATGTTGTTCCTTTGCATTCCTCATACAAATAAAATAAAAAAATTAAAACAAATAAAGTTGTAACGAAATAAAAAAAGGTACCAAAAAAATAGTTTCATAGAAGTATATTCTCCAGAACTTTATACTTTCCAAAAGCATACATAGCAATTGTATCTTTAAAAAATTACAAAAAAAAAAATCGATGGCAAAACATACAGTAAATTAAAGCACCGAAATGTTATAGGAGATTTCAAAGATTTTAAAGATTTAGCCCTCATTTGATTAATTTGTAGTTGTTTTTTAATTTGGAATTCCATTCTTTTAACGTTACAAGTCATGCACAGATGCTAGATTAGACATTAATGCTTATGAAGAAGAAAGGAAGAAAAATAAAGCTGCAATGTAATAAAAAAAAAATACCAAAAATTACTTTTCAAAACATATACCTATTTTGGAAATAATTCTTGGAATCATTTCTGAAATAGGTATATGTCTTTGGAAAGTAATTTTCGGTAGCAATAAAAGAAGCTATGCCTTGTATTGACGAAAACGCAATGCAATGATGTACCTTTGGATAAAGTAATTGCCACAATGACATATTAACAAAAATGCAACACACAATATCTTTTAACACACGGTATTATGTATAGGATTGATGGAATACACATAATATCACATTGATGGAAAACACACGGTATTAATATCGAGTTAGATGAAAAACATCATATTCAATGTGAGGAATAAAATTATGATAAAATATATTATTTTTGATAGAGAAGAAAAGAGAGGGGAGAAAATAAATGTAAAAGGTTTAAAAAATAATGAAGATGAGGTGTAAAATTACGGTTTAAATAACAATGAAGATGGGATTCAAAATTAGGGTTTAAAGAATAGTGAAGATGGAGGGTACAAAAATAAGGTTTAAAGAATAATGAAGATGGATACAAAAATAGAGTTGTTATTATTTTATACAAAGGATACTTTTGATAATAAAAAATATTAAAAAAAGAAAAGAAAGAAGAAAAGGGGTGTACTTAGTAAATTGGAAGGTGTAAATAGCAAAAGTCTTTCAGATAATGTCTTCATTCCATGTTAATGTTGGGCCCAATCTAGCCTGCTAAACCAACTTGGGTTTTAAATCAAACTCCGCTTACAACAGGTTAGATTACGCTTCGTTTAGAAAGTTTAACAATAAACAAACTCTTGTTTGGAAAGGGCATGGGTTCTGGACAAAACAAAAGGCATGGGTTCAACCCAATTAAAATTATACATTATATTCTCTTTTTAAATTTTACCCAAATAATTTTTTAGTTAATTGGGTTCAACCCAACTAACTAAAATATTATCCAAATCAACTTTGCTACACTAATATTAACATCTTTATTTTGGTGCAATTCTAACATTAAAATTTGAAAAGAAAAGAAAAAAAAGCCCAAAACTTATGGCATAACACAACCCAACAATAATTGATCGTAATAAAAGTTGACCGTGACTTGCAAAGTATAATATTACGGTTTTAAATTTGGAGTTATCATTCGAAGAAAAAAAAATTATCTAATTCCACAGTCAATAAAAGGAATCGATCTCGTATAACTACAAATTAATATAGTGTAGACTGGTTAAAGGATAATTATATCTCTTAAGTATATAATTAGGGGTTTGATCTTTAAGTTTGTGTGTGGAAAAAAACATTTGATGAAAGAGGTGACCCTCTTGAATAGATCTCCTTATTCAGAGAAATTAGTTTCCAGCTTCCGATCGGGGATATATTGGACTCAACAAAAAAATCTCATAGTTATACAAGGAGGGATAAGTGATTAGGCAAGAAAAAAAAAACTTGAAACACGCTATTTATTGAAATCGCAAAACATTGTCTAAACTTTGTAAGAAAAAAAAAACTTATCTATATATTCTGATATATTAAATTGGAGAACATTATCTTTGAAATGGTTTAATGATCTCTTAGTCTATTCTTCATTGAATCATAGTACTTATCAACCTTCATTTTTCTTTTAAAATCTCATCTGAATTCTTTTAAATTAATTATATATTTTTAGATGTATGGAATTTGCTAACATACATTCATTTTTTTTTTTTTTAAATTAACAAGTTATAATTATGATTATCTTAAAATACATCTAGAGTATAACTTGTTAACATACACCAACTTGTTTTTTAGAAAAAATATTTTAACAAGTTATAATTCGATTATATTGAAATACAGCCAAATATAACTTGCTAACATACTCATTCTAAAAAATAAGTAGGTGCATGTTAATAAATCAACACACACACATACATATATTGATTCAGTTATGCATATTTTTTTTTATAATTTTAATATTTTCTTTTTTCTATTTTAACTTATATTTATTAAATTTGAAAATATTATATAAATTTTAAATTATATATACATGCTAGTAATTTATATATAATCATCAAGTTTTAAAATTACACACTATAGCTCTCAATGTTAAGTAGCACCGAATATTCTCAATTTTTTTTCTTTAATTGGTCGAAAATTGTCAAATTGCATTAAATTTTTTCATTGTTCGTCAATCAAGTTAATAAAATAATTCTATTTTATCAAATTTGAAGTCAGTATTAAGATCATAATTATTTATATTAATTTAATACATGTTTAATAATGGTTAAATGTAACCAAATATTCATTTATTTAAAAAAAACTCTTTCAATAAAATGATAAAAATAAGTAATTATTTTTTAAAAAATAAATTGAACCAAACATATCTTAAGTAAGAGACTCCAAAGTTTTTTAGTAAATTATCATTTTAATCCCTAAAAATGTAAGATGACGTCAATTTAGTCTTTGAAACTATTAAAATCTCAAAATAGTTCCTAAAATTAAGATCATAGGTTAAGCTAGTCTCTCTATTATTTCTAGTCAAATAACAACATCAAACATGTTGATATGACATTTTAAATGCTTTATTGACACCCACATGTCCCACATGTGATAGCCTAGTCAAAGAGAATAATTATTTTAGTCCTTGAAATGTAGGAGACTATCAACATAGTCCTTAAAATTATTGAAACATCAAAATAGTCCTTGAAATTGAAGATGATCGATCAAGTTAGTTTGTATGTCACCTCAATTAATCAAGCAAAGATGTCAAACATGCTAGTGTGACACATTATGTGCCTATTGGTTCCCTTGTTGTCCCAAAAATGATAGACTAGTCATAAGAACATTTTTATATTGTTTCTTGTAGTGTTCACCTTCTTTCATCTCCCTTCTATTCCAAAACGTCCTAGAATATGCAAAACCAAAGCTCCAAGAAGAGCAACATAGAGGCGATAATGATGGGTAATATAAGTCCATTTATGCAACCAAGACAAGACAAAAAAAAAGGCACGAGTAGGAGTTAGAGTGCTTTTTAAGCTCAAGGGTCAGTGATTGGAAAAACAACAATTGTGATTTGTAATTTTGATATTGTTGTTTGAAAGTAGTATGCAAGCCTCCAAAACTCAGAGGAATCTAGGGAAAATCACACACACACATATTTGGTACATTATTGGATAACTCTTCTTATTGTGAAAAATGATATTTATAAATTTGTGTTATACAACATGAATGGTCAAGATTAAAAGTTAGTTAATAATCGCATAACCACTTAAAAAAATTATGTGTAGTTTTTTTTAATCTTGACCATTCAAATATGATCTAATATCCTATATATGTAGTTTTCAATTCTCACATTAAGAAGAGTTTTCATTTGATACATTCCCTATATGTGAGTGTATAATGTGGCATGAGATTTGCCAGAACAAATCTTATTTTATTTAATAATATTAGATGTATTCAAATTCTATTAGTGAATGAAATGAGCAACTATTTGACATTTCTAAGTCCTTCTCTAACAATGAATCTTTCTTAAAAGCTTATTACTTTATTTATTGTTTATGTTGCAAAAATGTTATTAAGGAAAAAATGGTCCAACCTTACTGTTTGAATATATAACAAACAAGTAATTAAATAAATAAGAATGTTATATGTTAAGGTGTTCAGTCTAAGTATACAAGGATAAAAAAAGTAACAAATCACCTATTTAAAAGATATACAACTTCATGAGGATTGTCTTTAGACCATATAAGGCCTTAGCCTAAAGAATCTATCATCCTATAATTATCTAACAATAATTCTGAAGACTATTTCATATTAGGATCATTAAACATTCCTCTATTGTTAGACAAAATAAGACAAAACATCAAGGTCAAACTTTGAAAATACAACAGTCTCAACACCATATCTAACACAAATGTAGACATGACAACGTAGCCTTTTAGATAAAGTGAGTTTGTCACGTACAAGAATGGAATATTCTACTTTCTCTAATCTCCAAAGGAACAAGATCAATATTCATAGTTTGAAGATCCAATGACAATGTTCAAAATCATTAAATGCATAATAAATATGCATCACACATCCATACATTTAGAAGAAACACTTTCAAAATAAAAATCCCCAACATCTCTTAAGAAGAGTGTAAAATAGAGATAATGAAGCATTCAAAGTTGCTAGCTAATTTGAAATTCGCATTAACTTCAATCACAGTTATACTTAACTCATATTCATTTTAAGTGTATTTGTTATATTTTCTTTTATATATAAGAAATTTAAAACAATGGTTTCTTCTTAATTCTTATTGTATATCATAAGACAATAGTTATATTTTCTTTCTTTTTTCAAAGAAAAAGACATGTGGAGCTTGAAAAGACTTGTTTAAAAGAATACTTGATTTAAGTCTAAAGAAGCTTGTAAAAGAATACTTGAGAAGGATTAGAGATATCCTTGTATCTTTCAATCATCTCAATAGAAATCTTGAGTGTGTATAAAAATTGGACGTAACCCTTTCAGGTAAACTAGTATAATATTGTGTGTTGATTTTCTCTTTTCTTACATCTTTTTTTTTTTTTTTAAATTGAAGGAAGGATTAAATCATTAAGTATTTTTCAAAAAAAAAATTCTTCAAAGTTTTCTCTTTTGTTGTTTCATCTTAGTATTAAGATAATATTTTTTTTGTCTTATGACTACCTTTCTTTATATCGTCTTTTAAATGTTTAATAAGCAAATCATTTGATTTGTCAAATTATTTTTGAAGATAACAAAACACAATTCAACCCTTTTTCTCATGATTTATATTTGCTTTTTAACTACCTAATTGAGCAAAGTCAAATTTATAATATGATAGATATTTAATTAATGCTATAGAGGCTAAAAAGGACATTCGTGAATATGAAATGGGGTGTTATAGTATGCTCAAGAGGGGAATGAATTGAGTAATTGAATTTTTTTCCAAAAAGTTGACCCTTCTTCAATAATAATTAGGTCGAATTAAAATCTTTCTCAAAACTTTGATATCTAAATTCTCAAGAAAACAAAATTTATTAAATCACATGAGAAAGATATTTATGCAAAAAATATTGACTTGTATGATGTATGTATGTGTGCAAGAACTAATGTATTTCATGATAGGTCACCAAATGCAAAATATGATGCACAAGTGAAATAACTTGTAAGAATGTAAAAGTTTAGGGTTAGAGAAAATTGCACAAATAATTTTATACTGATTCAATTACCACTAATATGATTTACATTTGGTTCCCAAAGAATTATTTTGGATATCCACTAATCAAATTGTTTACAATCAAAAGATATCTCTCCTTGACCTTTTTGGATCCATCACCTAAAATACATTCAACCAAGAGATATCTCACTCTTGAAACCTTAGGGTGCCTCACCTAATATAGCAACACAAGAAAGATTGCAGTAAAGCATATTGTACAATCCCTTGGTGCAAGAATGCCTTCAACAAAGCCTTATAATCTTAATATGGGATAAATGTGATTAGCTCTAAATTTTGGCGATATAACATCACTTTTCACATAAAAAGTGTTCGGAAATAATCCCTATATATAGAAGTTCAAATGGACTCAAAATAGAGTTAATGACATATTCACGCAGGGTAATCGATTACCACACTATGATATTCGATTACTTTAATCATAATTGTCATAACTAATTTAAGTAATCAATTTTTACCTAGACTTCACAACAAATTGGTAGTTTGCTGATAATCAAATATTGCACTTAAGTAATTGATTACACTAACAAGACTTCACAACATGTTTGTAGATAATTGATTATTGGACATGTTAACCAATTACTCTATTGTAATGTTATGGTAATTGATCAATTAATTTGTTACTCTATTAAGAATATCTCTAAATGGCTCAAAATGTTTTTATATGAGATGTTAGCTTTTAAGGTATGCCACTTAAAAGTGGTGTACTGATACACAAGCTCCTCTCTCAACTACATCCTCTCCCACTGCATCGGCCGCTCTTCCTTTCCTCACCCTCATTGGCATCCCATCTCATGTACTACTACACAAAAACTAATTTGTGTGCCAAATACACCACCAATTTTCAAAACATATTTTCAATGGTAGTTCTTATAGGAAAAAATAAACTTTTAATTTAAAATCAATTATGAGCCAATATGATTATTCATTACTATTGAAATTTTAACATAAAAAACTAAGCCACACAAAATCAAAACCTAATTACAAATAACAAACTACAAATTACAAAAGTTGATCATAGACTATTTTATACAAGTTGTATAGTCTCAGAAGCACTATTGAAAAGATTATCGTCATCTAAAATATTGATTCTATTTTATTGTACCAAACTTTTCTATTTTTGTTAGGTCAAAGGGTTGGTTCTCCGTCTAAAACTAGTTTTTGCATCCATGCGATGCATGGATCTTTTAAATATGGAAGCTATAAATTTAAAAGTGAAAACACATACTTGAATTCATTAACATTATATAATTTACAAAAGGTATCATATCTTTTGAAAAACCTCCTTGTACACTATGTTTTAGTTAATGTACAATAAGTATTATCATCATTACATACTAAAATCTCTAACCCTCTTTAGACGTAACTCTTGAGATTACAACATATAATTGTCCATGTGTAAAAACTAGTTTTGGCAAGTACACTCCAACACATGACAATGTCTAGCCTTGGCTTTTATTAATCTCATAGCAAATGATACAGACAATGGGAATTGACGACTTTGAATTTCAAAGGAGTTAAATGATTAGATGTTATTAAATTCATTCGAGGGATGTAAGTCTTGTTTCCAATATGATTACCAATCACAACTCTTGCACCAATAACATTGTTATCTAATTCCTCAACAATTAATCTTGTCCCATTACATAAACAAATGAAACATCAAGATTTCTCATCAGCATCACAAGAACACCTTTTTAAGAACTAATTTGTGATTAGAAGGCCAGAACACCTAACACTATTCAAAAACTCAGTCGTTAGCCAATCTACATCAATTCCAACTTTAGAATCAACTTTCCACATTGTGTCACAATTGAGATATTTTTTTTCATCTGGAAATAAAGACATAACATATTGATTAATTGATTCCACTACATCAAGAGTTGAACCAAGTATTGCTTTGTCATGGAGAATGTTGGATTCCCAAAATTATCTTGAGAGGCAGGATATCTAAAAGCAACTATATCTACAATTGGATTAACAAAGGTTGGATTAACAATTCAAGAGGTATCTCAATATCAATTTCCCCATCATTATAGTTCGCAAACCTCGTATCACCGATAGCAGTATCCACTTAGTGAATTTTCACAAGTTTCCTTACTACTTGAATCAAGTCACTTTGAAGTCGCATATTTTGAGTCAAACATAATACTTTACAGTGGCTCCATAATCTGGAAGAATTGATAGTGGCCATTACAATTTCTACATAATTTGCTTTAGGAATAGCTGGTAAGATTTGCTTGAAATTACCCCAAGAACAACAACTATCCACCAAATGGTTTGTTCAAACTCCTTTCAACTTTAAAACTCATTATGTCTCTTGAAGTTCTATCTAATGCCTCAAATGCCCATTTATTAACCATTAGAGCTTTATCCCAAATAATGAGACTGTGCATTGTATCAATTCAGCCTTTGCACTATTTGTTTAATTGAACAACATGAATATTCATCTAATGACAATGAAATACCAAATTGAGAATACGCTATTAGTCCTACTCGTAATAGTAGGGAAGCAATTCCACTTGAGGCAACATTTAGTACTATTTTTTCTCCGATCATAATTTAAAAGTCAAAGTCTTCTAAAGGAATGTTTTGACTGTGCCACCATAGCCATGTACAAAAAAGAAGCCCTATCTCGTTTGTCCACTACTTTGACTATTTCTTCATAGACATATCTTTGCTCATTATTTAGTTTCTATAGATGTTCATGTAGTTTTGCTTCTATCTCATTCACATCATAATCCAATTGATTGAACATTAAAACATTATCAAATTGGATGTAATCATGTATATCAGGAACAGGCATACCATCATAATCTTTAACAACTTCTCATTGGAAATTAACATTTGTTCAATGTCCAACAAACATAACATTTTCAATCGATGAATTTCTATGATTAAATCTACAAATACAAAGATATTTAAGGTTAATAAATATTAATATAATTCATATAAATGCAAAACAAAAATTTAAAATTACCTGGATGATTCAAAGACTTTCTTTTATCATATAATATGCCATCTATGAACAATTGCCAAGTCTCCTCAAACACCTTTGATGGATTAGCCATGGAATTAGACAACAACAATGTTATGAACAATCTACGCAAATAAGATCTAGACATGAGTGAAGATACCTCTATAATAGCATCTATGAATTCTTTATCATCACTTAACAACCCTAAAGCCCCACAAGCCTTACGAAATGAATTATAAATGAATCCATTTACTGTTCTCAAATCCTCATAAGTTGTACATCCTTTTTGTACATTTAACAATAACCTACGATAATATATTTCTCTTGTACCAAGGGGATAAAACTCATGCGTCCAATCAAATAACCACGCTTCCTTAAGTGTCATTCTTCATTCTTCAAATCATATACAAACATAGAAGGAAATTCATTATACGTTAAATTTCTTGTTTTAGGATACTTACATTAGCTTCTATCCAAGAAATGAACATTGTTTTTTTAACCTTCTTTGTGCAAGAACATTGTGGATTTGTTTTGTTTTATTAAAATACACAACTTGTTGCTTAGGCAAGTGAATAGTGAGACGTTGAATAGGAGGCATTTTTCATGAATGTCAAAGGCACATATTCTTTAAACAGATTCACATGGAGACAAATATCTACAGTTATAATATTGCCTTATTTCATCTATTTTATCACTACCAATAGCATCATTAGATTCAGAAGTCATTGATATTGTAACTCTATCAACTCCTTTGTTGATGTACTTACACAGATATTTGATTGAGTTTGATTTGTTACAATACTCAATATTGATATGTGCTTGTATTTAACCAACAACTTAGGATTATAAGGAACGACATATTTATTGTCCAACTCAATTTCACCTCTATTTACGTGACACCACTATCCCTTCTTTATATATAAGTCACTATCAAAAGATGTTTTGGAGACAAACTTTTTTGGGAAATATTTTGAGCACGTACCATCCTTCATGCAAGGTGGTTCTCTTTGTGTTGTCCATACGACCCATGAATCATATAGGTTGACACAACATTAAATAGAGTGGATATTTTTCAGATCTGAAAGCTCAGCACATATCACAAAATCAATCATGTCAACAGATTACAATTTATCAGATGCCTCAACTATAGCAAGATATGAGCATGTGGCAAACCTCCTTTTGAAACTCAATAGTATACATAACTATAAGAAACAAAATATTAGTTAGATACTTATGGAAAATAAAAACTCATTAATTTGAACCAATATTATAATATTTTGGTTATAATTGTAATAATATTTTGGTTATTCCTAATATAAGAGAGTCTTTGGGACTCAATCATCGAGTAACAATACACTACATATTGCTAACAACCTTCGACTTTTAAAAATAATCGCTTCTTCATTAGTTTGTTCTTGAATTCGAAAAACAATAAATTCTCGCAATAAAACATAATTCCTTTTATGACTTTTGACACGATTATTATCATCGCAAAAAGGAATATTTTCCTGATATCCATCTTCACCAAACGGAAACAATATTAGATATTGCAAAGGCAAAAAACTTGCGTTTCATGAATTCACTGTAAATCACCCCATAACTTCGAACAACAATATCTCTGCACAATCAAAGCTATCAAAATTACCTACAATAAGAGCTACTACCTCATCAACTGTTGGTAAGTTATAAGTTCTAGCATTTTATCTCATTTTTGAACAATCTCAAAGAAAGCTGTTTCTTCGCTTCTTCGCTTTTGCCAGATGAACTCTAACTTTCTAAGAGATTTAGCTAACACATTATGTTCGCTATCATCTTATCAAATCATCAACCAAACTATAATCAAATCTTGATATTTTCTCATCTTCACTGAAATTATTTCAAAACAAATATGAGGAATTGTATTTTTTTCATCAACCACACAAATTGTAATTACAAAAACATATGTTGAATAAACATATGTTTATTGTATATTACCTAAAATTTACCATTCTATTAATGACTTCATTTTGTGTATCATATATTTATAGTTGAGCAAATTTTGGTTTTTCCCCTTTCGAAGGCAATAGAGTACCTATCCGATGACAATTTTGTCCAGTGATCACAAACTAAGATGGACCATGACCATCGTTTAATCTAGTTTGCACTTTGCCACCAATAGACATAAAAGAGAACATAATATTGTATGATTGTAAACTTTCAACAAAATGATCACTTTGATGATCCACCATTAATTAAGTTGTGATAGCAACTTATGCGGTTTTTGGAGCAATGAAAAAGAATTTTTCCATGCATACAACATAAAGAGAATTCTGATTTGTTGAATGTAAACATTTCTCAGCACGTTCTTCATGCCAAAATAATGCTCCACAGTAAACACATATTGACCACATGTCCCCTACATCCAAGTACTCTAAAAATGTACAACAATAATTGAATTATTATTTAATAACATTAAAAATTATTTAAAATGTCATTTAAATACTAACCTTGAAGTTCACTTTCATTGAAAAGAATGTCATCAACAATAGTTTCTGTTCTATTTTGTAAGAAATCATCATCTATCAACGAAGAGTTCTAGTAAATGTTTCTAATAGAAAAAAAAATTGGAAAATAAGTTAGTTTTTTCAACATAATAAAACATGAAGATAAAATTTAAGTACAGTTGTTATTAACACAATAAAAAAAATTAATTTGCCCATGAACTTGTAAATGAAACTAATATTTCACAACAATTTATAATTTACAATTACAATATATTAGTAAATATGTGAAATTTATATTTTAGAATAATGTAAAATATAAGTTGCATTAACGATATTAATACCGATATTGATTTGGGAAGAGAAATTCTTTATTTCAGGTGCGGGTACATTAGCATCTAGATTTCCATTTAAACTCTATTCTTTCACTGTAATATAACAAACCAAACAGACGGATAAAAAATTAAAGACAACATTTGTACTTGATAAAACAATATGTAACAATGCAGCAAAAATGGGATTTACTATAATCAATTCTCTTCCTCTTTACTTTCGTTGTGCCTTTTTCTTTTCATCAATTTTTTCTTTTTGGTACTGAATCAGTGGACAAAGCAAAAATGATGCCACTAAATGGTAGTAGAACTTATCGTTAAATCAAAAGCTATAAAAAAATTGAAATATGCTTTGGTTACCTTCAACCTATTGAAGTGATGGAATACCACTACAAAGTTTACCATCTAGACTACATATTGACCGAGATATCTCATTCATTGTAGTGTGTTTCTATCATATATGAATCAGTCAAAACCAAAAATTGTTTAACTAAAGAAAAAAGTATTAAAATGGTAGGAAAAAATGAAAGAAGCATGATACAGAACCTGGTAAAGTATGAAGCTTGTAGTCGATCCTTGTACAAAATGAACAATTGTCGAAGAAACTTGTCCAAATGCAGTTGAATGCATCTTTTGCAGTTTGAAAAACCAAATAATAGCATAACACAATTTGAATTCAAACAAAATCTGAAGTTGACGATTGTGTTTTCTATTGTAATAGCGGAAAAAAAAAACTTATCACAAAAGGAATAGGTACATGTACCTAACACTTGTCAATAGACAAAAGGAGACAACTTAAAAGAAGGGAAATAAGCACGAAACCACAGAGACAACAGGTACTTTATAAGAGTAATTATAACAATGCATTAAATGCACTGAAAAGAAGATATACAAATTAAAAAATGAGAAAATGTTTTATGACAAAAATTATTAGGTGACTGCACATGTTCTAATATTTTATATTTGTTGTAACTTACAATAAAGAAAAACGATATAACTAATGATGCATGGTAGTAGCTGCAACTCTTGAGACCTTAAAGACCAAGGCTCACTTTAAGAATGTTAAAGCTTCGCTAGGTTCCCTACTAATGGTGAGCACTTTTTAATCCTACGGTCAGCTCGCCCAATAGCTCCCCTATGTTCATAACTTGGAAGCCTCCCCTTAAGTGAATAAAAGTTAAAGCTCATGACTCGTGGAATCCTTCTACGTCCCGTAAGGCATGATCATCTTTTTCTCTTGGTCCCTACCTTCATTACTTGAATGCTGTTAATGATTGAATCATCTTTATAATAATGCTGTTGCAGTCAATCCTTTCTTTCATTTTTTTAACTTTAATTATGCATAAAAAGAATATTACTCCTCATTTTTTATATATTAGATTAAAGCCTTTTTTTTTCCAGCAAACCAAGCTATTAAATTAGAATCTAGTTCTCGTACATATAGTCTTTAATTTATGGACTTTGAGGCGGTGGCTTTTGAGGCTTGTGTGGTGCTTACTCTAGTATTCAATTTTAATACATGTGCATTTCATTTAATTTACTTGGATTAATTAGTTGTGAAATAAATTTTAATGTTTGCCAATATAGAAATTCTATTTTATAAGGTTGTGGATTTCATTGTATAACGTGTTTTTTTTAACCCTTCTCCTGTATAATATTTATTATGATTTTTTATTAAATGAAAATTTTAATTAAAGAATAAAAATTGGAAATATTTATAAAAATTGTTTAATATTTTTTTAATTCACTAAAAAATTTGATAAAATAAATACTTCTTAACTAATATTTTTAAAAAACCATTAACATACTAAAAATTAATTAAGATCATCGTTGTACATGGTAATTTAGTCAAAATAATGCTAACATAAACCTAGTGGAGGAAGTATCGGGTAATATTTAAATTAAGAATAAATATGGAAAATAGATAAGACTAATATATACATATTCATAATATATACGTTAGATGAAAGATTTGAGTGAAATTGATCAAAGAGATCATTTTTCATTTTAAATTTGAGTGATTGAAAAATACTTAAAAAAAAAAAGGGCTTTTTTTTAGGAAATTAATTAGTAAGAGTTAATTAAAAAATTTATCTAATTTAATTGCACTTTATTAATTATCATAGTTTTAAAATATTCAAATTAATAAGAAATATTTTCTTTCAAACTGCTTAATCTAAACATAACATAATAAATAGGTGATCGATGATGATTTAAGGTTAAATAAAATGGAAATCTCCTCGTTATTTAAAAGGAAAACACAAATGAATTGAGAAAAATCCTGTTGTAGAAATTAATGGATCAACAAATGCACGCTCTCTTAAATGCAACGGACATTTCTAGATGGGTGGCCCAAACCTCTTTTACATCATGCTGGCAGCAAGCAATGACCCATCTTTTTTGGTGTTGCTATAGATACTATTTGGAGGTTGGGTAATATTTTCTTTTTTAGGGAAAGATTCAACACCAAATATGACTATTTTCCTATTAGAAAAATCGTGACTGATATCCTTTCCAAGCACGAGCTAGATTCAAGGATTCATACTAAAAATAACCTCATGGCAAATGATACTATTGGTTGGGAAACTCCTCCTATTGATTGGGTCAAAATTAATAGTGATGCGTCTATTCTGAATGCTAATTCTCAAGCTGCATGTGATGGAATTCTTAGAAACAGTGAAGGAAACTTTCTTTGTGCTTTTTACAGGAAAATAGAGGAGTGCACCATTACTATAATAGAGTTGTGGGCTATCTTTCATAGCCTTAATCTCGCTTGGAATCGTTGCTTTAGGAAAATCATTGTTGAGTTATGAAAGCTAGTTAAAATCTAGAGTCAGGATTACGAAGCTGTCAATCTACATTATTTAGCAAAAAGTCAAGACTAAGAGAGTTAAGTAAATTATGAAAGCTGTCAATCTACATTATTTAACAAATAGAAAGCTAGTTAAAAATCTGGAGTCAGGACTACGAAGATCTGTAGGGAGTGGACCTTCTATGCATGAGTGTTGTGGTGTGCATGCTGTGAGTAAATTTTTTTAGTGTGTGTGAATGTTGGTGCCTAATATAATTGTAATTTTAATATCTTAATGTTGTATGAGGCAACTTAGAGGGAGGAGAGAAACAAAAAAGTTCCCACTGTAACACATCTTAAATTCTTGAACTATATGGAGGTCAAATACTTAAGTTTAGCAGTAAATTATTTGTAAAATAATAAAATAGGTACTAAAAGAACTGTATCCCCTAATTAAATCCATGTGTCTCTTTGTTGAACCCTTGTAGCACCACTAAATTAAGCCCGTCAATTATTTGTGATAAAGACCTAACAAAATTAAGCCCCATTTCCAACAGCTTTAACTTCATCAACTATCCAAAATTCCCCACCAAGCACCCTCCCTTAACCACTTCTACTCGCACCAACCTTGTTTTTTCTATACTAAGCCATTCTCAACCCTAACAGTAATACACTCAAAATTTAATTAGTGACTTATTCGATACATACTAACATTTTAAAAAATATATTAATATGAAACTAAAATAGTTAAATTTTGTTTTCTAGCATATAAAGACATTAGCAACTATGGATAAAGAAGTTGAATTTCAATGAAGTACAGGAATAAAGTAAAATACTGCATAAATTTCAACAAAACATACCAAATCTTCCTTAAAAAGTTAGTTGTTGTCTATTGTAAGCATAATATATTATAAGTGGACCAGTAACTACATCATGACCAATGTATTACTTCTTCGAGTTATCTATCAGATTATCACAGCAATCGATGTCATCAGCAGCCACAACTTTAAATCATTGTGAAAATAAAAACAAGCAAATAAAAAGTAAAAGTTACATATGCAAAACCTAATAATCACCATTTTAGTCCTTACAAATTACCTCTGAGTCGATGAAAATCATCTCCAAATAAAAAAATTCTTTTCCCTGGTAGTATCGACTTGCAGTCCACATTCAAATAACTTGAGTCCTGATTACCCATGAATATAAAATAGGAGAAGTCTTTCACTTTTATCTCCTTCAACAGAGATGAACCCATCGTTGTTACAGATTTTCGAACAACCAAGTAGAGAAAAAGAGAAAAAAGGGTGGATTAACTGAGAATATTTTCACACGAGATAGACAACACAAATGAAAAGAAGAGTAGTTCAGCAAAGAACTCTAATACTAAAATATAGATACAGTGAGAATTGTCAAATCAGACATTTATTAAACTACCTAATGCTTACAAGTACTAAAGACACATATCAGCAATGACAAATAGTGGTTTTAATGTAAAAATATAATATAGATTAGTTGAGTTAAAGTCAGGAAAAAAAATGATAAAGATATAATATAAATAAGTTACTCTTTACTACATACTTTGTGAAACAACAGAGTTTGGCACATGGCCAAAACAGATAATACAACTGTTACAAAAAAAAATTATAATACATGCACTAGACACGTAAATAGTGAAGCTTGCACTATTTGATAGGTTGAAATAACAAATAACTAATTTAATTAAACATAAAAATTAAATGTTTAGAGTTATTCGAATGCACATGGGCAGCAGCAAAGTATTAACTTAATAAATACTTATATATATATATAAATGAAAAATTTACGTGAAGACATGATAAAAGACGAATCATTTAGGAGTAAAAGATTTTTATCATAGATTTTAATATTTTTGTATTGAAAATATTCATAGATGTCATAAAAAAAAGCAAAATGTTTAAAAAATAAAGGTTAAATTAATCAATAGGTTTCTAAACTATTTCAAATTTTAATTAGATCCCTAAACTAAAAAATTTTGTAAATAGGTCCTTGATCTTGTAAAATTTTTAAATTAGGTCCCTAAAGTTTTTAAATCACCATAAATTGTATTTTTGGCGGTTTTAAACCGCCATAAACTAATCCCAAGGACTTACTTTTTAGTTTAGAGACTCAATTATAATTTGTTTTATTTTGAGGACCTAATTAAAATTTTCTACATAGTTTAGGAACTTACAAATTAATGTAACCATAAAAGAATAATTAAATATAATGCATCAAAGATATTACAAAAAAACTGTATGAAAATAATTCTTAATATTGGAAAAAAATTGATTATAGATGAAAAAATAATGGTGATGTGAGTAGTTGTTTTCTTAACAAAAGATTTTTTTTTCATTAGAATATGATAATACTTTTTTTTTTGGTATGCTATAATTTATTTGAGGCAATTAGAATAAAAAAATTAAAAATGTTTCATGAATGTTAATAGAGATGAGGAAGGAAACTACAAATATGGGAGTGAATAAAAACTAAATGACAGCATTTAAATAAAAACAATGTTAGATAATACCAGAAAAGAGAAGACGAAGCACCAGGAATAGAATGTTGGAAAATGAAAGACCAATTCTTGACATAGAAGGAGCAGTGTTGAAGAGCAAACAGTGCTGAAGAAGGACCACTTAATTGATAGAATGAGATAAAAGAAGGGAGAGGAGATGCGAATATAAAATACATTAAATGACCAAAAAGAAATGACAAAAGAAAAGACTGCTTTGTGATGATGAATGATACGAATTGTTCAGACAAATTTTACATTGGTTTTGTAATAAATTTAATATAATATGATATTTTTAAGTTGCTTTTAAGAATAAACAAATTAAATATGAAATATGAAACTACTCAAAAATGAAAGATTTGCGATTAGGAATCACATTGAATTTTTAGATTAAAAATTAATGTATATATAATATTATATGACACTATTAAAAATTTTAATCTTTTACAAGTTGTTTAACATCATCTTTTAAAACACTAAATGTATATGTAATGTTTAATTTTTGTGTTAAGGTTTAATATTTATTTATAGTTAACAAATTATTTTTTCGAAACAAACGTTAAACATAACCCACACCAATGCAAACATACGAATCTTTGAAGCCCAAATTTATACAAAATGAAACCGCTGAAACACAACCATGGAAATGAAGTCACTTCTCCGATAACTTGTGTTAATTTGTAATGTAGGCAAATGATGCCAAGAATCGGTGGTGGGCTCGCAACCCTCAAGTTGAATGCCTATTGCTAGAGGTGTTCAAATCCAAACTGATCAAAAAAATAACCGAAAACCGATCCAGAAAACGGAAACCGAAGTAAATTGGATTTTTTTGGATGGTGTTGGATTGTTTTGTAGTGTAACTGATCAATTCGGTTTGGTTTTCAGTTGGTGTCTCTACAATCAAACCGAACTGAAATATTAACTTATTTCCAATGCTATGTGTTTAGGTTTACAAGTGCTAAAAAAACCGACGCTCATTCTATGACACTTTGTAACCTATATTTCGAGTCTTCTCTCTCTCGCGTCACTCCTTTTCTCAAAGCCTTAACCCAGAGGTCGCCCCCTTTTTGGCTTGCGCTAGCCGCCGCTCTGCGCCCCATTTTGCAAGTAAATCTCTTCCTCTCTTTCAACTCATTAAACATTATCTTCCTCCCTCCCACTTTTCCTTTCGTTTTTTTTTTTTTTTTTTCATTCCTGAACAAAGATTTAGTGAATCCAACCTTGTGAGAGTCAGAGACGAACCCAAGTTGTGGTGGTGACTAACTGGTGAATTCCCTTTCCACTGAAACTACCTTTATGCTAATTTTTATTATTCAATGTCTTTCTTGCCAGTTTACCTTGTTGTTTGTGAGTGAGAGTACACGTACTACTGGATTAAGTGTTAACACTCTTTCCAGCCAGTGTTAGAGTAAGAAGTAGCATTATTTTAATCGATTATAAAAATCAGGGGTGTTGGGTAACTATTTGTATCAAATTTAATTTTTGTGATTGCAATTGAATGTGTAGAATCGGTGATTGAGGTGTGTGTATGTGTAAACTTGTGTTTCCTAGGTTCTCGTTTTGCTAGATTACTTAGGAAATCATTTTCTATTTTGCGAGCTAGCTGCTGATGAGGTTGTGGACCAGTGGAATTGGACCTTCTCATTATTCTCTTTCCAAACAAATTATAAATGGCTTTTATGTTGCTGATAAAAAAAAAAGGCTTTTATGTTGTTTTAAAACAAGACGTAGACATAGAATTTTCTATTAGTGATGATGGATTATCATGGTGGGCAAAGCCATGTGCAGACAACAAAAGGCATTAGCATTAATGGCCGTTGGCCTTTACTTGACATGCAATGATGCACTAAGTAAAATGGCAAATTTGGAGACGTTTTATATGCTCATTCAAAATATGATTAAGGAAGTAGGGTCCTTGTATGGTGCCAGACAAAAATATATATATATATATATATATCTGGCCAACTAGTTTAATCTTACAATTGTTTCTGTTGAAAGTAAAATGACAACTGCATTGGACTTATTAACTGAGAGTAAATTATTTTTGCAATGAACTAATAATTGATCATTACAAATTGTTTCTGCTAAGAGTAATTAACCTATAAATGACAGCCAACAGATTTAATAGTAAAATAAAAATAGTTTAATCTTATTCACACCCAGGTAGACACCCAATTTTGTAATATATGGTTGCCAATATTTGTAATATATTTAGGCATTAAAGTTGCCTCCTAGATTGTATATGCTGGTGAGGATAACATTCTTCCTGTCTGCCTGTGTATTCTACACATTTGGAGTTGGAGCTAACTCTAAGTATAATTGATCATTTTTTAATTGATCATTTTTTCTCTAAACCTGCAACGAACTAATAATGAATTTTCTTTTTGTTTTCTGCAAGCTGAATTGATTTAGTTGTGTTCACTGCTATCCCTGAAGAGTTGAAGTTATCGTTGTTGTCACTTTTATTGGGAGTTGCTGTAAATCTGTTTTGTTGCTTTTTGCTGGCTGAACTTGTGCTCTCCAATCTGTTTGTTGTTGCCAAGCTATTAACAATTGTTAATCACTTTATCTGTTATATTGTGATGTTTTATGTGGTTTTAGGCTTTTTTTAGTTTTAAACATGCACTTTTATGGTTTTAAGATTTTCTATACTATCCAAGTGCCCATGTTTATATGATTTTCGGCTTTAGAAATTGAATATGTACTTGAAAGTAATGACAGTAAGCATGTACTATTTTGGCTATTATGTTAAATGGCAAATTGGCAGGCTTTTACATCTTTTGGCTATGTATGTTGATTAAATGGCAGATTGGCAAATTTTGTCTATTAAGTTATATTATGACAGGTTTTGATTACGAAACTATTTCTTCTAAATATTGTGAATGTGAGCTCTTCTAATTAGATTTTGCATATTATGTTAAATGGCATGTGTTTTACTGTTTTTATAAAAAAAAAATTGATAATGTGATTTGATTTAAAAGAAGAAAAGAAAGAGGAAAAGTAATTGTAATAAAAAACCGAACCAACCAACCAACTCAATCTAAACTGGTGGAACCAAAGACGTTGAAGCATCTAGACTCTTAAATTTTGAAGATAACAAACTATTAAAGTTTAAGTCTCTATTTTAAACTAACTTACAGTGTCTAATCTCAAACGAGCGTCCAATAGACTCATATATGATGACCGTCCAAGTGTAAGTCTTATTTATGGACTTAGTGTTTTTAAACTTTAGACAACCACACTAGACACGTCTAGACGCAAGTTCTTAAACGATTAGGTTTTCTCTCGTTCAATCTATGTGTCCTCTTATAAATATCGAGACTAATGCCTTACCATTTTAAGATCTAATATTCAAATATTTCAAGCATTAAATGGTAGACAGAAACATTCTAGTGCAAAAGCGCAGGAAGACAAAAAAAGCAAGTCAACTCTTCGAGCTGTCAAACCAAATGAAGAATGTTCAGAAAAGTAGACCTCCCGCACAGAGCTGCTCTTTCTGTTTTAATGCAAGTTCAAAAGCTGTCTTTTTTTATGTGTCTGAAAGCTCGATACGCGCACTTTTTTTTAAGAATTGAAGTCAAGTCCTCTTCAACAGCTTTTTCCATTGAAGACTATATATATCAAGAAAGAAGAAGAAGCGGAGTAGTAGTGAACAACGACGAATCAAGCATGATCATAAAAACGCTAATTGTTTTCTTACGTGTCCATTGGACGATAGTTATAAATCTCTGACACATTACTGTATTATGCTTAATCTTCTATATCCTCACTGTGTGAGTTGAATCTGTTTGTAAACAACTATTTGTTGTGAAAGCCTGGAGAGGCTTAGTGAAAAAAGAATACTTGGGTTGGTAAAGCAATCTAGGGTGATTGCATTATAAAGCTTGAAGAGGCTATGAAGAATACTTGTAACCAGGGTTGGTTAGTGGATACCTTCTGGGTGAAAGGACTAGATGTAGCTCAAGGTTGAGTGAACCACTATAAAATTCTTTGTGTACTTGCCTTCTCTATCCCTCAGCTTAAAAACCTTTTTGGAACTTGTTTTTATATTGAAAGTTTTTTAAACGCACAATTCGACCCCCCCTTCTTGTGCGTCTCTTGCTATTTCATAACCGCATTTTCGGATTGGATTAGATTAGTTTTTTTAAAGAACAATCCAAACTGATCCAAACCACATCATATTTTAAGTTTGGATCGGATGACTTTTTAGTTCAAAACCGATCCAAACCGATCCGCGAATACCCCTACTTGTTGCTACTTAAGAGTGTAAAACCAACTCTTCCAATATTGATTTCCACAAGAACGTGCAACCTTTGAAAATAAAAGCGCTCCAATAGCTTATTCAACAACATCAACAAGAGCCTAACACCAGTGCTCTAGGCAAAAATAGACACAACCAACAAATTTATAGTACCTCAAAATCCACTTCAATGAGTGGACGTGGCATCTAATATCAAAATGGTCACTAATGAAGTATAAGGCATTTACCTACATTTTTAAGAATATTTTATCATTGTTTTATTTGAAAATATTTGTGGTGACTATTTAACATCATCTTTTAAAACACTACAATCAAGAATTTTACTGGTTAGATTAGCTAGAAAAAAGGTCCATGTAACATTGAGCTTATACATTCAATTATCTATAGATGGAGCTGATTAATAAGCTTCATAAGATTCGTGATCTTGCTTCTTCCATGGAGCAACCAACACATGATTTTTGATCCACTAATTCTCCTTACCTATCAAAAGGAGTAGATTATGCATAGACATTTTAGTAGTTTTCTTTTAATTATTGTTTTAAGAGTCTACTATACTCCTCTCAAATAATATTTCATCTTTTATTGAAAAAATGTTACATTTTCCCATGTCATAAATAAGGGGAAAACATATTTTAATACTCCATAAATTAAGAGGCCATAAAATTGATCCATATAAGAATATTATATTTAGCACAGATCTAGGAAGGAAAGCGGGCCAAACATTTTAAATTATGTCTAGCAGAAACAAAATACTAAAATGACAAAGGGCTAGTGTTGTGAGAAGTTTTACCATAGGCCAATTAAACCTATCTCAAAGCAATTATAGGACTCGGCAAAAAATGACTATAGTGATAATGTTTGCCTAAGGATTTTGTGCATCACATGACATTTTACAATTATCTAAAGAAGAAATGTTTGATCAAGCATAGCAATGTTCAAGTGTTGAATGCAGCAAAATTTCTCACTTACAAAAATTAAAAGAAAAAACACTGATAGTTTAAAGCAACCAAAAATGTTACTAGAGGCTAGAGAAAAATTTAGATTCAAACGTCATGCAAAGAATCATTTAAATGCAAGTTTCTTTTAAGATAAAAAGACCTTATATTTGCATAATCTTTATTTTTTTTTGGTAGAATACATAATCTCATTTTATC
The DNA here is from genome assembly GCA_004329165.1 of Spatholobus suberectus. Taxonomy (NCBI): domain Eukaryota; kingdom Viridiplantae; phylum Streptophyta; class Magnoliopsida; order Fabales; family Fabaceae; genus Spatholobus; species Spatholobus suberectus. The sequence goes on along the minus strand of QUWT01000810.1, from coordinate 21,605 downwards.
TGCTGGGTAAATAAGAGTAGTTAGAGAATTAGGTAGGTAGTTAGCTTAAATAGTAGGAGGACAACATAATATTTCATTGTGAATTTATATTATTGAGAGAGCTAAGCATTAACTTAGTTGTAGAAAGGAGAATACTTTGTTGAAGGGTAAGCCCATGGAAAGGGTATCCTCTCTTTTTTTATTTCTGTTACTATCATAGTTAATTAGATAGTCATATTCTGTCTTTTTTGTCTTCTCTATTGTCTCAGTCTTTTTACTTTCACAAATCATACTATGCTTCTGGTTTGTGACACCATAGGGCTAAAAGCTATAGCATTTCATTTCCTTACATTCCAGTCATGTGGTTAAAAATCATTATTGATAGGATTTAATTAACATAGTTTGGGTTACATTTTCATTTAGGACTTCTTTTTACAACATATTCATTTAGGATAAATCACAGTAATTTTAACCATAAAAATAAGTCATAAAAAACAATTATTTCATAGTAATAATATTTCATTAAAATGATTATATAAGCAATGGTTACATAAGAGGTCATTTTATCCATAAACCTGACTACAGAGTCATATGCATATCATGACCTTATTACCCAAAACAACAAAAGGTACATCATCATATACCCATCACTTCTTACAACCATTTTTTCAAAACACTTTCACAAAATATCTAACCAAGACCTCCTTTAGTACCTTCATTCAGCTTCAACCTTAATTTTTCTTCATAGCCTTCATCTTAATAGTGTCATTTCTATCACCAACAACATTATCTGAATTGTTCTTACTCCTTTTGCCACCAACAACTGCTACCACATCAACATCAGAGTCTTCAGCTAGAAAAACATCATTAGTCTCTATAGAATGGAAAAGTGTTAATGCAACAGATGATCGTTCACCATTAACACAAACTTCAACATTAGCTTGCTTGCAAAAAAAAAAAAAACGTGACTTATTAGTGATTAATTAATAACACAATAAAAAAGACTCAAAAAATAAAACCAACTAAAGGAAACAAATTTATAACTTAACTGATCGAGGTGTTTGAACCTCAATCTCTTGCTTGAAAGCATCTATTATATTAGTATCAATGCAAACTTTTTTCACAATATACAAATCATTAAACTTGAAGGAATGACGATCCTTTTTCTCAACTTTAAACAACACTTCTTTCCCAACCAACTAACCAAAGTCTTTAGGGAAGATAGGAGAAGATGGATCCTACAAGTTAAGATAAATTAATGTGACAATTACTTCTGAATAAATAAACAATCATGTGTGACATTTTACATAAGTGCAACATATCTCAAGTTCACTAACCAATTCTTTGCAAGATTTCATCAACAATGTATAACAATCAACATCAAATGTGAGAAAAATAGCTAACTCACTGCCATCAGAAACTTGAACCCGTAACTTATACCTGCCAAACAGTCCAATTCAATAACATCAAATAAAAATGCAAAAATAGCCCAAAATTCTTGAGAAAATAAAATGATTCTTTAATTTCAAATTAGATTACAGATATAGAAAACCTCAGGGTAACATCTAGTACATAGGTGCAACAGCCTGGGCGGTAATACAGACCACCATCAAGACTAACAATCCTATGACATCTGCATGAAAGGTACCACCACATGCCATCCTCAACAATAAAGTCAATTTTTCCTAAAACAATAAAAATGCCATCCTAAAACAAAAAATAATCATAAAGTCAAAGATTAGGATTAACTACAACTAAAACACTTGTAATAAAAAATCATCTCTCAAACAACATGAATAACATACCTCCTCAGTAATTTGAAGCCTGTTAATAGTTTTATGTGAATATTTAGTTAAGAACTCATCCTTCAAAGAAATGGTGCGATTGTAGTCATCCATCTCACCAATAGCAACATCAAGATTAAATCCATGCAAAATCATTCTACATTATCATAACAAATAAAAATAAAATATAAACAAATATTTAACAAATAGAGAAATCACAATTTAACAATACAATCAAAAATGATATCTTACCCATTCCTAAATTCGATGGCCTCGAGAGCTTGATGATTCCAAAACAATCTTGAAGCATTCATGACATTTTGGATGCATATGTCACCTGTGAAAAAAAAAACCTTAATGAAACAAAAAACAAAAAACAGAACCATTAATCACAATATTTACGTTTAAAAAACTTAATCTTTGCAAACTATATGATCACTACAGGTAGCTGAGTCCCACCAATCCTAAGATGTTTATTTACTATATCCACATAATCACCAAGTAGAGCACATTTCAACTTTCCTCTGCAATAGTATACATCATTAAGATCTACGGAAAAAAAGGCCTCACAAATTTGGAGTAAAAAACAAAAACTCACTTATCATCAGTAAGTTACAACACTATCATTTTTGTTACCCTACCCTCCTTGATATAGTGCCTTTCACCAGAAACGGACAACAACACTCCCATCATGTCTACGCTGCATAAAATAAAATAAGAAAATGACATTAGTTAAAATATTTGATAAAGAATAAAGAATATTGTAAAAATATAAACTAGGGAATAAATAAAGAATAAAGAACTTTTACCAATCAAATACTCTAATTCCTCTTTTGTTGCAACAACATTGTGAACACTCAATTTTATTTGGGTAACTAGAAAAATAAAATATAAAATGAAAGACAAAAATAAAAAGAAAATATAATAATTTCCTTTTTTTAAGCCCATAATAAAAAAGAGAGAAAGAATAAGAAAGGAAAATCAAGACTTAAAAATGAATAAAATTTAGAGTTTTTTTTATTATTGTTTTTGGGCTTTGTAGGATAGAGGCCTATCCAAAATGGAAGAGGTGAAAAAAGCATTGGGCCAGCCCAGGCCCGTTATTAATGAAAGAAAGCAAAAAACTTAAAAAAAGGCAACAGCAAAAACGTAAAAGATGCTAGCTAACTAAAAGACTTGCAGAACAAGCCTCTTGAAAATTATAAATAGAAAGAGAATAGCTTCCAATTGAGGGGGACATTAGCACAGAGAGGAATTCATACGTGAGAGGGATCAGTGGATCACATTTTCAAAATTTTGAAGTTTCCTGGAGGTATCCTCCTTCTCTCTTTCGTCATTATGCCTTTAACGCTTAGTATATGATTAGCTAATTAACAACACAGTATTCATCACGCATAATCTGATCCCTGTCTCATGAATATTATTGGTTCTTGAATACTTTGAACCCGTATTGCACTTATATGCTTGTTGCAGCTTACGATTTTTTATTTTGCTCCTCATATTCATTTGCAATTGGTTTTTGGATGTCAATGATTTTCTTTTCTGCACAATGCGCGTCCTGTTTATTTTCTCAATACAGTAATTCGCATATTTCCCTTGCATATCATAGATCTACTATGCAAAAGACGTTCAATATTTTTCTTCTTTTGTTTTGTTTGCTTTCTTATTTCGCACTCGTAGCATTCAAACATTAACACCATTCACACTTCCTATCTCAAATATGCAAACAGCATACATTTCAGCAAGAAATCTTAACAGAGTTCCAATTTCCATGAATGGAATCAAAAGTAAATAACAATAAAGTAACTGCAAACATGAGCAATTTACGTTTCGAATCACCGCGAATGCGGATTCTCCTTGCGTCGTTCTTTTTCGTCTCACTATGTCCAAGTCACTATGATCTTCGCGATTGGAACTCATTTGTGGATGACGGTGCCGAGGTGCCGCATCGATTCCGTGATATCTCCGTTGAAGAGAATATTTGTCGCAACGCTGAGAAGGATTGGGAGTTTTGCCGCCACACGCTGATAAGGGACTAAGCTTCGTACTGCGAGATGGAACATACACGTAATCATCAGAGGAATCACCATTCAAGACGGCGTCGGCATCGCAAACCGGATCTGCAGAGAGGGAGGTGTCTTGCGTACAGAGCACTCTAATGTGCAATCTTCTAGAACCTGGTACACAGGCTGGACCATTTCCGTTTTTCCATTAGCTATGCGTAGATGGAGCTGGGCTTGGCCCAATAATACTAAAAATTTCGATCGAAGCCCTTCTCTGCCTTCTGTCCGCATGCAACGGATTTGGATCAATATACTTTGATTCAGCAAATCCTGTTTTTTTGAACAAAAACAAAAAGAAGAAGAAAAAGAAACGAAAACTAAAAAAAAGAATAAACAATAGTTTAGAATTACTAACTGTATGTTTTTGTTTCTAATTGATTTCTTTCGGTAAGTTTTTTTAAAATTGATTTCTAATTGATTTCCAAACTGATTCCTGTCGTCCGTTCTGCATAATCAATAGAGTTAAATATGTTATTTTCAATTATTTTCGTTTTCTTTTTGTTAAATTACTAAGGGCCCCGTTTGGGGTGGTTGTGAGTTTTTGGTTTTTGTTTTCAAATCTAATTTTCAAAACAAAACGTGTTTGGCTAAAATGGAGTTGAAATGGTTTTTAACTCAATTTCAAAACTCTCTTACATTCATTTTCAAAACTAAGAAAAAAGGATTTGTGAATTTGGTTTTTAGTTTTTTAAAAAATACATATCACTATATTTAACAATAGCCTTTTTCGCCGCAACCACCACCACCACCACAATCACTGCCATTGTCACCATATTGTCACCGCCACCATTATTGCTACCGTCACCACCACCCGCCGCTACCATCACACCACAACCACTGGCGCCGTTTACCACCATCACCATCATTGCCACCACCACTACCACAACCATGACCACTGGCATCGCCTCTACCATCACAAGCTTCATCACCACTACCATCATCACCGCCATGACCACCCATGTCGCCGCCACCACCACTGGCACCGTCACCACCACCACCACCGCCAACCCTGCCACCACCACCCACCGATATCTGCCACAACTGCTGTCGTTGGCACGGTCGCAACTGTCACCATCGGCACTACCACAACCGTCACCATCGACACCCCATCACTGCCCGGCATTACCACTACCACTACCATCATTGTTATCGTCACCACACAAACATATCCTTAAACTAATTTTAATAGAATAAGAAATTTCAAAGTGAGTTTATTTTGAAACCAAAAATTAGAAAAAAAAAAAAAACTAATTTTTAGAAACTAAAAACTAGTTGTAGTTTTTGAAATTTTCAAAACTCACAACCAAAAATCACCCCAAACGGGCCCTAAATTAGTTTTTTTCGTGAGTTGTTATCTTGTGACTAACACAAAATCTATTGAGAATGTGTTTTTTTTTATAAAAAAAAATCAAAATTTAAATACTCTCTTCACAAAAAATATGTATACAAAGATTATCTTAAAATTTAAATAATGACCACTTTGAAAATACTTCCTATTTGGTCATTCAATCAATTTGACACATCTAAGTAGTACAACTTGGTGATGTCAAATTTAATAACAACTAAAACTAATCAATGAAATTTAAAAAATCAACCCACAAAATATTTTCTACCAAAGAACTATGTGAGTCTGATTTCTCATTATACCTAAGGATACGTAGGAGCAAGGACCTATTCTTGTCGATCTCCAAAATAATAAAATTAATTTCTTTCCAAAAATAAAATATTTCCTTCTGAAATAAAATTCTTTTGATAAATAAAAATGATAAAAATTGTTATTAAATAAAATTTTGTTAGGAATAAAATAAACATTTTTAAAACTACCTAATTTTGTACATTTAATCAGGGTCACTAACTTTATGATGGACGTCGTAAGGTGTTAACACTTTCCCTACACGTAAACGACTCTCGAACCCATATTTGGTTTCAAAAACTATCTTCCCTTTAAGGGTTTTTCCAATATTTTCCTTAATAAACTTTGGTAGCAACTCTTCTGATTTTTTTTCTTTTTTGTCGTCCCGTCGTGACCTCGGTTACGATAAACATCAATTTAACTTAATAGTGAGAATCCAAAAATTGGAACATCTTACTCTCGCAGTGAATTACTTTAGTCTTTCCACTGAACAAAGTTTAAACTTGTGTTTAGTTGCTCTATAGGACCTAGTATTACGCAACACACCAAAGAAAGCCATCTTGTACACTTCACCTTCAACAACAGATTTTCCAAACTTCTTCATCATTGGCTTTCTTATGGTAGCCTGAATCACACCACCCCTCCCCCCCCCCCCCCCCCCCCCCCCCCCCCCCAATAAAACAAATACAAAGTAATTAGAATTAGAAGTTTAGAATTGGAAAATACATGCTAATAATAAATATTGTAAAGTAGATAATAGAAAACATAAACCCTTAAAGTCAATCAACACCATCTCTATTACAAAGGGAGATGAAGGATCACTTAGAGAACAAACATTCCACATCTGAATCACTCTTACTTTTAGCCTCCATGTATCACGTCCACCATAAATGTCTTTCACTCTGTCAAATGGACTTGCCATAGAACTCATTCTTAACAACAATAACCATGTTAAAATATAGTATCAGCTAGGACGGATGAGAACACAACATTGATCCTCTGCCCACCATTTATATGCAACAAAAAATGTTGTAACGTATAAGTCCCTCCCAAATTCAAATTCAAAATTAAATCATCCACATTGACCTTTATACAGAAATCACTCAACAACTACATCCATCACACAAGCAAACTTACTAGATCCATCACACAATCATACTTATGAAGGAGACTGATATATAATAAAATCCATTGGAAAAAAAAATACTTATCAACAGTATCTGTTATACAGAAATCATTCAACAAACCACATCTATCTCCAAAACAGAAAATGATAGCCAAAATTTGATTAAAATAAAAATTAATAAATTGATATATATCGATGTGAATAAATCATTGCATATGGTTTAAATACTAACAAAAAAAAATGAAAAGAAGAAAAATAATGATAAAACAAAATCATACCACATCACCTTTGAATCAAACATGATGTAAATGCACATGTCAAAATACTGGATGCATTATCCACCAAGAAAACCCTAACGAAAGACACGTAATGAACATCAATTTGAGAAATAAACTCATTCCTCCCACGCAAGTGAGCAGCACGCGCCGTAATAGTGGATGCATTACCCATTCGGAAACCTAACGAAAGACATGTAAGAAGAGCAATTTCAAAAACAAACCTATTACTCCACGCAACTGAGCAATACCGTTTCATAAACACAAGTAGACTAAAAATAAATTGAGTTTTTCATGTGAAATGGGTTGGGTCAGATACAAACCCATACAAAAGCCCAAAATCACATAAAGAAAATGTCCTGGTGCCCGTAAATAAAAGAAACTATTAAAATAATAGAATAGATATATAAATACAATAGCTATGAATAGCGGAAGGACTCGTGTATAAGGTCTATGTGTATTATATATCTTAATCATAATTTAAAGTATTTTATGTATTATATGAAAAATTTTGAGAAATTAATATTTTAATTAAGTATTATACATCTTAATTAACATTTACTTTAAATTAATTCATACTAACTTTGAGCTGAAGGTTGAATTAGTGATTCATTGTGAAATCTATTCGGGCTGAATCAAGGATAATTTTGGGTTTTTTCTCACAAAATTGGATATTAGACTTAATTATTTTACATCAGAAATTAACTCTTTGCATTGTGCCTACTTTGAATATAAAATTTATGATTAAGATTAATTTTAGTACACATTTTAATTTCGATTAATTGTAAAATTTTAAAATAAATGGACACTTAATGATAGCATGCATTACTTTATGTAACGATTCCAAGATTGTATTCTTCTAAACTTTCATTTTAAAGGCTGACTCTCCTGAACTCTTTCACCCTCTCTTTAAGAATATTAATCTAAATAAATTTCGTGCACAGCTTCATTACGTTTTATGTAAGTCATTTCAAGAAATAAATGGATTTCATTCTCACTAATTTAATTAAGGGTATGTTTGGTTTAGAAGAGAAGTGGAAAAAATGAAAGAGAAGGAAAAGAAAATGAGTAAAAAAATGAGATGATTTTTTAAGTTGTTTGGTAGAAGAGAAAATGAAAGAAAAAAAGATAATTTTTTTATATATAATTAAAATTTTAATCAATAATTACTTATAAATATACAAATTATATTATTATTAAAATTTATAATAAAAAATATTTTTTAAATATATAAATGATATTTTAGATTTAAAGTGAGTAGTTTAAATTGTGAGATAAAGTAATTTTAGTTATTGATAATTAAATTTTAAAAAACTATTGAAATTCATTTAGAGATAAAGATAAAAGATGATAAATTGAAAGGAAAGGTAGCTAAAAAGAGGAAGTATGCATATAAAATAAAAGACAAAAAAATTGTTTAATTATTTTTTGGGTAACGATGTTATAGATGCAAAGTATCAATAGACTTTGTCGATGACTAATTGTCGCTGAGGGACCTAGCTTACGTCCAAATGAAAAAAAGATAAATAATATTGAAAAAGCCTATTGAAAAAAAGATGATTGTGAGAGTTTCATTTTCCAAGTTGCACATTCTAATTTATAATAATAAGAATATATTTAAAAAATATAAAAAAGAAAAGAAAAGAAAAAAAAAACAGTTTAACTAGTGGTTTCGAGTTGGAGTCTTGGGTATGCAGTAGATTAATACTCTCGGAAAAGAGCCCATAATGATCATACCCATAAGTGAAGTAGTTAAATTGTGATATAAAGTAATTTTAGTTATTGGATATTAAATTTTAAATTATTGAAATTCAATTTAGAGATAGTAAAAGATGATAATTGAAAGGAATAGAAAAATGAAGTATATATGCACATAAAGATAAAGAAGTGTAGTGTTGAAATAATTGCTAAAAAAAATTATTTAGTGTTTTTTTTGGGTATTATGTTCTAGATGCGTACCAATCGACTTTTGATGACCAATTTTCATTGGGGACCTAGCTGGCCACCTTACGTCCAAATGAAAAAAGATAAATATAAATAATATTGAAAATGTCTAATTGAAAGAATAACAATTGTGAGAGTTTTCATTTCCAAGTTGCATATTCTAATTTATAATAATAACAATATATTTAAAAAGTAAAAGAAAAGAAAAAAATTGACTTAATCAGTGGTCTAGAGTTTGAGTCATGAATATGCATTTGGTGTTAATATTCGGAGGGAGAGCTTGCCGCCCACTACTCGGCTCAAACAGGATTGCCTTCAATAAAAGTACCCGTGATTTATAAAAAAAAAGTGTTTAAAAATTTGGTTGGTTATATATATATATATATATATATATATATAGATCGTATTATATAATTAATAATATATTATATATTGAAGGATAGATTCCGTGTTATTGAAAATATAAAATAGACAAAAATTTAGAATTTTGAATCAATGTTATTAAAAATTGATATAGAGAAATTTTATCTATGGTAGTTTGGTTTTTAGAAAATAGAAATAGAAAATTTAAGTGAATCTCTCTTTCAACCATTTTTTTTTAATCCAAACTTAGTAGGTAGTGTATAGATTTAAAAAAATATATAAATATTGACTGTTTTATAAAGGCCCAAGAACCCGTTTGTTATTCACCCTTTTGATAACAGGAAAAATAATAAATAATAGTTTGCCGATGAATAGTGGCCGACAATACTGGAAAACTTAGTTTCTTGTATAATTATAGAGTTTGTCAAATTTGACTTTTTCTTTTTAAGTAAATGGTGTAATCTAAAATAAAATTTATGAGATTGGTGTAACTTAAATTCTTATGTAAATAAGATAAGTCATATACCTAAAGCAAAGTTGGGTTCCAAAATTACCTCTCTCCCTCTCTCTCTCTCTCTCTCTCTCTCTCTCTCTCTCTCTCTCTCTCTCTCTCTCTCTCTCTCTCATCCTCTCTCTCTCTCTCTCTCTCTCTCTATATACTATCTCCTCATATATCTCTCTATATATCTCTAATCTCTAGCTCTATCTCTATCTCTACTCTTGTCATATATACATTTTGCAATCAGGGCCACGACGGGACAACCGAAAAAGTAAAATACAAAGAAGTTCCCACTACAGTTTCTTAAGGCAACCTTAGAAAATCCTTTCAGGACAATAGTCTTTGAAACTAAACATGGGCTCGAAAGTCGTTACGGGTAAGAAGGTACTAGCATCCTACGAAGGCGGTTACCCTTAATTAAATGTGCAAAATTAGATAGCTTCAAAATATTTATTTTACCCCTAATAAAATTTTATTTATTTACAAATTTTATTATTTCATTTATAAAGAGAATTTTAATTAAGAAGAGAATATTATATTTTTGAAAGAAATTAATTTTATTATTTTTGAGATCGACAGAGTGGCCCCTGTTCCTACATATCCTCTGGTGCAATGAAGAACTCAAACTCACGTAGTTCTTTGATAGAAAAAACGTTTTGTTGGTTGATCTTTAATTTTATTATTTATCTTTTAGTCATTGTTAAACCTGACATCACCAAGTTGTACTACTCAGATGTGTCAAATTTATTGAATGACCAAACAAGAAAGTACTTCCAAAGTGGTCATATTTAAATTTTATGATTATTATTATTATTATTATTATTATTATTATTATTATTTATGAAAAGGTGTTTTAATTTGATTTAGGAGTAACAATCTCAATAGAAAAGTTTAGTTTATTTTTATGTCTTTGGAAAACAAGTTTTTGTTAATTCTGAGAAAAAAGAAAAAAATGAATGACATGTGTCGATGCGTTAAGGATGTAATAGTAGTGTGCGAAATGTGAATGAAAAATGAAAGTAATATTACAAAATGAAGAATTTGGCAATAGCAAATTGTAAAGAAGATTAAACAAGATCTAACGAAAGAACTACATAATTAACAAGATGAATAAAGAACAGAGGATACAATACAAAAGAAAAAAATAAGCGTGTAAGGACAAAAGAGAAAAGGAAGGGATTATACCTCTATGAATTCTAACAAGAAGGAGAAAATTCAGCAAGCAGGATATCTCTGTTAGTGAATGAGAATGAATTGTTTAAGAGTAAATGTGTGCGTGTACAATATGCGAGTATACTTCTTGTACATGTGCAGCAAAATGAATGAAAGGAAAAGAGAACAATTAAAGGGGATGATGATGCTTGTGCAAGAAAAGAGTACGTGAGAGAGATTTGCATACATATACTCATAACAGAACAAATCAAACACAGGGCACAGATGAACCCATATCAACAAGTAAAACCCATTAAAAGCAGCAATAAAAAAAAAAAGAAACAGGCTCAGTTGATTTCAAAATACCGAAGAACATTAGGAGGAAAAGAGCTTTATACCTCCAAAGCTACTGCTAGAAGAAGGAAGAGGATGATCCCAGCAAAATGAGAGTGAAGAACCGTGTGAGAGTCCGTGAGAGTTTGTGTGTGAGTTTTTTTTTTTTTTTCAAATTTCTCTATGCAACTATTTATAAAGCACCCTTTCAAGTAAAACTTGTTGTAGAAGCTATTGTACTTGCTATAAAAGCTACCGTAACTTGCTCTATAAGCTTTTCTAAAACTCTCATTGTTATATTTTCTCCCTCTTTCTTTTTCTTTTACAAAATTGGGGCCCAAGGCTACTAGCCCAAATCCTTTTTGTTTGTAAAATTTCTTCTTTTATTCTATTATTGGGTCATAATTGCTAGCCCAAACTTTATTTTATTAATTTCACTTTTCTCTTGTTCTTATTTTCATTTATGGGCTTAAAACATAATGGCCCAATCAGAACTTAATTACTTATTATTATTATTATTATTTTATTATTATTATTTATATTTTTTTTCTATATTTTTTTTTGTTAATTTTCTAATAAGCCGGATAAAATTGAGTGTTCACAATATATATATATATATATATATATAATATATATATATATATATATATATATATATATATATATATATGTTGTGTGGTAAACACAAGAATGCGTCTCCAACGAGCTCCCACGGTGGTTGTCGACGTCTCGGTGGTGGCACCTACAAGGACTCCGATACTTAAGTCAGTATGGATCCAAGTATGAGTGATTATGAAGAAAGTTGTGTATGTACCCTGGTAGGTGTGGAGTCCTTTATATAGTGTGCTATTGGAAGGAAATTCTGTTAGAGCTAAGTGTCACGTGACAGGTGCGTTTGGGTGCCTAACTTGCACGCATTCCTTGCCGTTAAGTGTTTCCCTACTGTGCCCGGAATAGAAGTGGTTCTGATCCGGATAGCAGGGGGTAAGGAGTCGGGAAAACCGAGGTTATGCTAGTCGGGATAGTCACGTAGGAGCCAACTTAGATTGTAGGTCTGGGTAAGTTGCTCCCAAGTCGGTGATGCTTAAAGAAGCATCGCCGGCTTAAGAGTCTAAGTCAGCCCCATAACAGTTGCCCTCAAGTTGGTAAGGCTTTGCACTGGGAAAGGGTTGCCGATTTTGGAGTCGAAAGGTTCGAGTCTTTTCATTTTCAATCAGCAGCGCCGTATCTTTTATGTAGCCGAGGTGGTGATTCTAGGTGATAATGAGTCGAGAAAACCAAGGTTATACTAGCCGGGATAGTCACGTAGGAGCCGACTTAGATTATGGATCGGGTAACCTCTAAAACAGTTGTCCCCAAGTCGGTGATGCTTAAGAAGCATCGTCGGCTTAAGAGTCTAAGTCGGCCCCATAATAGTTGCCCCCAAGTTGCTAAGGCTTTGCACTAGGAAAGGGTTGCCGATTTTGGAGTCGAAAGGTTTGAGTCTTTTCATTTTCAAACAGTAGCGCCGTATCTTTTGTGTAGCCAAGTTGGTGATTCTAGGTGATGATCTTGAACTCGGAGACGCTGGGGTGTTACTGAAAAGGCTGTCAGAGCCGGAACTTGAAGGGTCGGGATGTCGGTTATCTTTGTAATTTTGTTTAAGTTATCTTTAGACCATGTATATATGTTAATACATTGAATGCAAATGATGAGTTTCAATGTTTTGCTTCAATGTCTCCTCTGCTGAATACAATTTAGCATATGTGCTTTTGCCTAATGTCTGTATAGATTGCTTTTCATGTCTTCGCTAAACACTGTTGCATTTATTCACTGCTTTTGCACTCCTCATTGAGCGTTTATGTTTAATGTGTTTATTCCGAGCTTTCGTTGGCCGCTTGTAATTGTTGGATTTCGTCCTTGGCGTTTTTTGATGTTACCCGACAATTGCTAGCTAAAGATATGCGAATCACATATGTTTGCTTCTTGGTCTCGTTGAACTACCGCTTTTGCTTTGCTTGCTTTTATGCCTCAAACAAATTTCAACATATATATTCGTTAGATATACCTTTTTTCCTTTTTTATGCCTGATGAGCCTTGTATATTTTCGACAAGTTAGAACTATTCTATCCCTCGGCTGAAGCGATCTTCCTACCCCAGTTGGAGTGAATCCATGTTAACGGGGTAGTTCGCATGGCTTTGTCTTCATTTTTTAGCGATCTTCCTACCCCGGCTAGAGCGAATCCACGTACAGGGGTAGTTCACATGGCTTTGTCTTCATTTTTTAGCGATATTCCTACCTCGGTTGGAGCGAATCCACTTACACGAGGTAGTTTGCAATGGCTTCGTCTTCATTTTTAGCGATATTCCTAAAATCCCACGTACACGAGGTAGTTCGCATGGCTTCGTCTTCATTTTTAGCGATATTCCTACCCCCGGCTGGAGCAAATCCACGTACATGGGGTAGTTTGCAATGGTTTCGTCTTCATTTTTAGCGATATTCCTATCCTGGTGGAGCGAATCCACTTACATGGGGTAGTTTGCATGGCTTCGTCTTCATTTTTAGTGATATTCCTACCCCGGCTGGAGCGAATCCACGTACACGAGGTAGTTCACAATGGCTTTGTCTTCATTTTTAGCGATTTCCTACCCTAGCTGGAGCGAATCCACGTACACAGGGTAGTTCGCACAGCTTCGTATTCATTTTTAGCGATATTCCTACCCTGGCTGGAGTGAATCCACGTACACGGGATAGTTTGCAATGGCTTCATCTTCATTTCTAGCGATATTCCTACCCTGGCTGGAGCGAATCCACGTATACGGGGTAGTTCACACGGCTTCGTCTTCATTTTTAGCGATATTCCTACCCCAGCTAGAGCGAATCCATGTACACGAGGTAGTTCGCATGGCTTTGTCTTCATTTTTAGCGATATTCCTACCCCGGCTGGAGCAAATCCACGTACACGGGGTAGTTCACATCTTCATCTTCTTTAGCAATCTTCCTACCCCGGCCAGAGCGAATCCACGTACATAGGGTAGTTTGCAATGATTTGTCTTCATTTTTAGCGATCTTCCTACCTCGACTGGAGCGAATCCTCGTACACGGGGTAGTTTCTCAATCTTCATCTTCTTTAGCGATCTTCTTCTTACCCCGGCTAGAGCGAATCCACGTACACGGAGTAGTTCGCATGGCCTCATCTTCAATTTTTTGTTTTTGACTTGCAAAATAATTGTAATGATTTTGACCATTTTGTCCATGCATGCCCCGAGTCGGCTATAAATCTGCCTTAGGAGGTGATATATCGGTCCTTGCAATTTCTTTTAGACAGACATAGAGCAAGCTTGCATGATGGCATAGATAATGTCAGTAAAATTAAATAAAATTGAAGCTATAGTGGTTTATTAACTTGCCGTTGTTTGCCTTTGTGTGAAAGTTCTCTTACAAAATCAAACCACACGAGCATACTCCATGCTTACATAAAGTCGCTTCTTGTATTAATAGTTCCTGCAAGGGAGCTTTCCAAGAGAAGTAGCACATATACATGATGATTGCATATGACATAATGACAATTAATTGCCATATGAAAAGGAATGTCATGCGAACTCGGCTTTTACTTGAATACAAGCCTTTATTATGCTTAAAAGATAATGCATTGTAGTATTTAGTATATCGGTTTGCAATTTCTTTATACTATATTATTTTCCCTATTACACCCTAACGTTTAGAAGGTGTCAGTATCATTAAGGCTTTGTACATAAACTTAATATATTAGCTTTCCTATTATATTACTATATTATTACATTATTGAATGCTCCACCTTATGTCTTTGGAGGCTTTCCCGAGATAATAAAACTTAATGTATTATGATGACAAATGACATATATAAGGTAGCATGAATAATATTCCCTCGTTATCATGAGATACCGTTGAGTTGCATGGTTGGCGCTTATGGATATCGAAGTCGGCACGTTGTGGAGTGGAAAGTAGGATGTGTGTCCATCTTGGGTGTAGCATGTAAGTCGGTTCTTGGTGCGGATTTAATTGTGATCATTGAAATATTTACTCTTGCATTAGTAGTGTATGTTCGGCATTGAAATCGTGATCTCGGCCAATCGACATGTTTGCATCCTGACATATGAATGAATCAACCGACTTTCTCAAGCGGGACTATGTCAGCGTGGGGATCTGTCTCTCCGGGGTGGAGAGTGCCCCCTCCTTGGGCTCCTGGATCCCTCTTTCCTAGATGGTGAAGGGCGTCGTCCTCTATCAGTACAACCCCCGTTCCGCTTGACAAAGCGGTCTAATCTTCCCCGTTTGATCAGCATTTCAATTGCATCCCTCAGCTGAAAGCATTCGTCTATATCATGCCTAGTTGCCCTATGATATTGGCAGTATTTGGATTGATCCCCTCCTTCTCTGTTCTTTATCAGCCTCAGAGGCTTTACTCTTTCCTCTACAAACTCTACGTTGAACACCTCATTCAAAATTCTTCTTCTAGAAGTGTTTAGTGACATATATTCTTCAAATCTAGGACCTTTTTTATATAAGCCTCGCTCCTCTTGCCGTGGCGATTTGTCAACCTCTGCCTGCGGATTTTTCTTCTGTGTTTCAACCTCGGTCGTTTTCACTTTCCTGGCCTCCAGCACTTTTTCGTAATTGATGTATTTCTTAGCTTTCTTTAAAAACTCCTTCATCGAAGCCGGAGGTGTTTTAGCAATCGACATGAAGAAAGGTGAGCCTGGCCTCACCCCGTCCTTGGCCAGCATTAAAACTACTCCAGGTTGTATATTATTCGCAACTCGTGCCTCCTGGTTGAATTTGCCGATATACTTTCTTAACGGCTCATCTACGCCTTGGCGGATCCTCCTCAGATCAACCTCAATCTTTGGCCTGGCCTTGCTAGTCGTGAAGGCGGTTTTGAACTTTCCCTTCAATGTCGTCCATGAGTCAATGGACCTCGGTTCCAAAGATTTTAACCACTTCAACGCCACCCCCTTCAACGAGAACGAGAACACTCTGCATGTCAACGAAGTTGACACTCCTTTGTAAGACATTGCTGACTCAAACACTGAGAGGTAGTCAATAGGATTAGAAGATCTATCATATAACTCCAGATAAGGCAGCTGTTGCAACTGCTTCGGGACATGCAAATTCAAGATCCTGAGGGAGAAAGGAAGGCTGAATGGAATCAATTCATCCTCCTTGTCCACCTTTGTTTCCATGTGTGTGTCATACATCTCCAGCACAGGCTTTAGAGTAGATGCAACGGACCTCTCAGTGTGATCGTAAGTATTCTCCGTAACCTTCTTGCTGCCTCTCTCTACTCGGAGTTCAGCAATGATCTTCTCTTGCTCCTTCAAAGCCTCTCTCTGCTGTTGTAACAACGCAGTGAGGTCCGCCATAGTAACGGACGATCCTGGAACCGCGTTCGCACTGGGAGCCGCCTCAGGAGTGGCGGAAGCAGCCTTGCCATCCTTAGGCGATGGTGGTGGAAGCTTTAGTGGCGAAGGTGCCACAGCGGACTTGTGATTTCTTGTGCTGACCATCATGTTCTTTAGAGAATGAAGAAAACAAAATGAAGAGAAGAGAATCAGAAACGATCCCATAAATGGCGCCAATGTTGTGTGGTAAGCACAAGAATGCATCTCCGGTGAGTTCCCACAATGGGTGTCGGCGTCTCCGGTGATGGCACCTGCAAGGACTGCGATGCTTAAGTCAGTATGAATCCAAGTATGAGTGATTATGAGAGAGAGTGTGTGTATGTACCTAGTGGGTGTGAAGTCCTTTATATAGTATGCTCTTGAAAGAAAATTCTATTAGAGCTAGGTGCCACGTGGCAGGTGCATTTGGGTGTCTAACTGCACGCGTTCTTTGCCGTTAAGTATTTCCCATATTGTGCTGGGATAGAGGTGGTTTTAATCCGGGATAGCAGGGGGTAATGAGCCAAGAAAACCGAGATTATGCCAGCTGGGATAATCACGTGGAAGCCGACTTAGATTGTGGGTTTGGATAACCTCCAGAACAATATATATATATATTATATATATATAATGTATGTATATTCTCTATGTTGCCTTTCTATTATATATTAGACTCTATTATATGTTCAGGGAATGCAACTCTTCTCTCTCACGGTCACATAGTATAGAAAGAATATCAAAAGTTTAGATTCTACTTTTTTTCACGAAAGAAATGGTTGTTCGTATATGTAACCGTATGTATATGTAGAAAAAAAATATTTAAGAAATTAAGATAAAAAAAAAAATCAATATATCAAGATATATTTGGTTTTCATGAAAAAATAAATTTTGCCGTTATAAACCTAACATGGACAATGAGAAAAACTTAAATGGTTTGAGGTGACTGTTTTTTTACTATTTTTCTCGTTGCCAAGAAGGAGAATAATATTAGAGATGGCAACGTCGACCCGCTGGCAGTAGGCTGTGATGGTGATCCTAATAGCTAGAATAATAATGATAAAATCATTGTTGAGCTAGGGTTGTAGCAGCAATGGTAATAACATTATTAGTGGTTATGGAATGATGAAGGCGTTGTTCGAATCACAATAGTGGAATAATTTTAATTGAAGATTTGGTATCAATGGTGAATGGGATTGTAATGATAATGACCTCATTACGGTGATAATAATAGTAATGATAATAATGATAAAATATATCATTGTAGGGTTGTAGCAGCAACGATAATTGATATTAGTGATCATTGGATGATGTCTAGATTTTGGGGTGTGAGGTATACACTATTTGTATTTGGACTCGATTCGTTAAATATTCTATTAAAATTATTTATTTAATTAGAAAAAAAGATTCGAGCTTGAGATTAGACTCAATTATTTAAATGAGTCAAAGGCCAAGTTTTATAAATTTGATACTAACGGTTCATGAATAGCTCGTATGTGTGTGTCTATAAGGGATGTATTAAGTGAGAACAATTTTCATTTTAAGAATGTGAAAACTTTAATTCTAGACCATAGAACCATATATGGATAGTTAAGATTAAAAGTTATTTAGTGGTCATGTGACCACTTAGGCCCTGTTTAGTAGGAGGAGAAGAAAAGGAGGGAAGAGGTGAGAAATAGAGAGAAATTGATGGTTGTTTGATTTAAGAGAAATAAAGGGAAAATAGATGTGTGAAGTTGTTTGGTAGAAAAGAAAAGAAAAGAAATAAAATTGTGTTATTACAATTATACCCTTCACATATATGACATTTCTTTTTGAAATTTTTTTTTTTCATTAAATGGATTTGTTTCTGGACAAATCGATTTTAAATCAATTTGAGGGACTCCAGAGAGCTCGACATAGCACTTGTACAATGACGAAATCGATTTCATAATACCAAAATCGATTTTGTCTTGGCAAAAACTTCGAAATTGATTTCGGATGTATGAAAATTGATTTTCGTAGGGGTACAGAAACGTGGGATTTAGAAAATATATATATAATCTATTTCTAGTGCTTGAAAATCGGTTTTATATATAAAAAGGGGAAATTGATTTTCACATAAAGGAAAATTGATTCCCGTTGCCCCTACAGCACCACGAACACGTTCAAACTCACGGGATCTGCTATGGAGTCCATTATTCATCACGGTTTCAGCAGAATATTTGCACACACAAGTGAATCAAGTGAAAAATGAACCAAATCTAACCACATATTCAACACCAAATCAAAAAAATTGTAACCATTTGCTAACAACTAACACCCAAATAGGAACCTCATGTCTGCTAATGGAAGGCTTTCTTGCATGGTCTTGTTCGATCTGCTAATGGAAGAAGCTAAGCTTCCAACACCCACGACGGCAACTAAGAGAAAGAGGGTCGTCTGCTCCTACAAGGTCCGCACGAGGTTTTTGTAGGCAACTTCACTTAACAATGTACAATTTCCTCCATAATCCTCTCATTTTGGCGAGGATTATTTTCTTGGTGGGGCCCACTTTTTTTTTTGTAAAAATTCCTCCTCTTCCCCGAAACAAACGCAGGTAATTTCCTATATTCCATTCTCTTCCCTCCTTCTCCCCAATTTCACTGCAACCAAACAGGGCCTTAAAAATGTCATGTGCAATTTTCCTTTAATCTTGACCATTTAAATAAATTCTAATGGTTTATAATTATAATTCTTATTTCTCACAATAAGATGTGTTCTCACTTGATATGTTCTCTCTCTCTCTCTCTCACACACACACACACACACACATATATATATATAGGGTCAGGCTCCGTTGACACCAGGTGTCAAAGTTAATCAAATTATACCTTCAATAATTTTTTGTAGAACATAAATTTAATCAATCCAAACATTGAATTATGCGATATTATCTTCATGATTATATATATCAAATTTCACATAATTTGAACTTTTCTAGATATGTTATTTAACATTGAATATTTACATATATTTTAATATCATATTGTACGTTAAAATAAAGTGATGTGATGAATTATTAAATATTGTCTGAAATTTTGTATACTTAATCTAATTAATAAGAACATCAAATTCAACGGTTAGATAAGTTAAATTTTCATTCTACAAAAAGCTATTGAATGTGTGATTTGACTAACTTTGACACTTGGTGTCAACGGATCCTAATCCATACATATATATATATATATATATATATATATATATATATATATATATATATATATGGTCAAGATTCGTTGACACCTGAATTACATAGATTTGACTATTTATGAAAACTTTTGTATAATGGTCTAATGACAATTTTTATACTAAAATTACATAAATTCCACTATTTATAAATTATCATCTTGTATTAAAGTGTTTATTAAATACTAAATTGATAAAGTTAAAAAATCATTAAAGAAAATTTTCATAAAAACAAAAATAATTAAGTTATAAACGAGATAAAAAAATTAAGTTTAAACATTCAATTAGTCTCATTTAAATAAATGAGTCAAATTTAAACAATTCATTTTTTTCACAAATAAAACTTAAAATTCAAGTACTCGATTTGTTTATACCCCTACTCTCCTCACAATGGTGGCAAAGTAATAAAAGTTTGGTAACTAAGGTGATAAGATTATGATAATAATGACATGTTTGTTATGGATGAAAAGGAATTTCTCATTTCAAAGAATACAATGAAGAATAAGACTTTGTAATTAATTTAGATATTCATATATTTATATAAATTAGAAGTAATGATATAGATACCTTTATATATTAAATATCTTATGAACACTTATCATTTTTTCTATTTTTCTTTATTATTACATCACCTACAATTTTTTGTATTCTCTCCTCTTCTCTTTCTGGGTATTGAATAGTATTGAGTTTGATAATTTTCCATAAGTTAGAAAGGAATAATATATAAAAGATGATGAAATAATGCGCCCCATAATATATTTGAGTATGAAACTCAGAAAGTGTTTAGGTTTTATTTAAATTTAAAAAATAATTTTATTATATATACTCTTTCCAATTTTTTTTAAATATTAAAGCAATTTTTTGAAGCTTTTTTTAATTAAAACACAAGGTTATATAATAATCATAATTTTTTTGAACATCTTCCGATTAAAAAAATAAAATAAAAAAAACACGAACAAACTGGCCATTAAATTGCTTTTGACCCACTTACACTATCAGTAAAATTTGTCTATACAAAACTCGATTTTTCCTTAAAATTATGAAAAAAATAGTTCATACAATGATATTGTAAATGAATTTTACACTATTGTCTGATTACAAATTAACATGTATGATAAGTTTGTTAACTTTTATAATAATTATCTTAAAATTATACCTACTATGATTTCTAATTGATTGAGAGTGTAAATTATTTACACTGGCAGAGTGTAGAAATTAAATTCTAAAATTGTACCAAGTAATTTGAAATTTTCATTTTATCATTACATGGAATGGTTAATCTTTTTATCATGATCATTAATATTTTATTTTCATTTTTCAGGAAATATAATTTGAACCTTAGAAAATAAATAGAAACACACATTTGGCCGTGAATACCATCTCATTTTTTCACTAAAATACTTTAGGAAATACTCAACCTCAACCCCATTTTAGGCTGAATTTGAACGGTAAGAAGAAAAATAAAAGAGAAAATGATAGATATGATAAGTGATATAGAGATAAAGAAAAAAATGAAATAAAAAATGAGATGGGAGAGAATAATAATTCAAATACTTTTGGTTGTATTTATTTTAAGGTATCAAAAAGGATTCCTTAGAAAAGTGCACATGAAAATATCACATTTTTATATTTGGTACAAGTTTTGAAAAAAAAAAAAATCCAGGAATTGTTGATTCCCAAGAATATAAAATAACAAACTTAAATACAAATTTTTACATGTTGTTGGTGTTATTCTTTGATCAAAATTGAAATTTTATGTCTATAATTCATATAATAAAAGCATACATTAAAGGATTTTGCATATTCACAAAGTGAAACTTCAATTCTAATAGAAAAACAACACCAATAGT